>JASANG010004000.1:0-139242 GCA_030248215.1 Enoplolaimus lenunculus
ACTTTGACCTGATCCGAAACTGGAGACGAATGAGCCAGTGACATATAATGATTTACTACTTCATTCAAGATGCATGATTATATTGATGATATTTTTACCAAATGCGATTGAAAAGCGAGGATTGGATCGTAATCATGTCTTTCAGCCTTTGACATGCAGCTTACTTGCAGTTTGAGATCTTGAAAGAACAGCTTGAAAATTATAGGTGACTATACGATCAAGTCATAATGCATTTGATTTTTATAATGGATTATAATATAGCATATTTCACTAAAATGCCATTTAAAGGCTGACAATCTGACATGATTGAATTATCCTTTCAACGTTTTTAATAGCTACAATTTCACCGATAGTTGAAATCTTGCAGATCAAGGGGAATATTTTTTCTGTGATATGTTTTCCTGTGATACTGCTGATTGTGATAACCAACTGTAATACTTTAAGCTGTGATACCACTGCGATAAGCAGTTCCACTATATAGTTTGTAGGACGTTGTACGCAGAACTCGAAAGACAGTTTCTAATGTTTTGCGAAGTTGTCCAACTTCGCTATCCAAATCGACAAACACCTATAACTAGTAAAATTCGGGCTTTTCGGAGACCATCGTGGTCACCATGTGGGCCAGGGATATATTAATAGCCTGGGGTTTGAATATTAAGGTTGTTAGGGGAGTGGGCGAGTTCATCCAATTCCAGCCTTAACAGGGGTTTCGATCTCCGATTTAACACTCAGAAGCCCGTCGAACTCGCTAATAAACAAGACTAGAGTTAAGCTTTAATAACAAGTAAGTTAACATATTAATACGAACAAGTAAGAATGCAACTTACAAATACGAACACGATTAGTTTTCAATACTCATGATTGAAAACTAAATGAAAACTAAGTTGAAGTTAAATTCAAATTCCAAAAAGAAACTAAGCAGCATTAATTCTGCGCTAAAGCAAAACAATCCGAAACTAACTAAAACTCATTCCAATTTCTCCGGAAAATTGTCACCACATAGCACAAGACAAAACTGCAGACTGAATTGTAATCACAAAAACAACAATTTGCATAAAACTTCAATCTGGAATCAAACAGGTTCTTCAGAGCAAAATACCAGCTGTTTTGCTCTTACGATAATTTCTCTTAAAGCTGGTTATTAATCCAGATGGAAAATATTACTTTCTTTTACTTTTCAGATTTTCCTCTCAAAGAGGAAAACCAGTTTTGTATGCTGAAGCAATTATCCGAAAAATATTCTAAGTCCACGGGTATGTCATCACCCGTCTAGGTTTCATAGTTTTCTTACACGGTTATGCCTTTACCGCTTAGGCATCAGCGGTAGCAACCGCTCACAATCTCTAAACGAAAATGTCCGCATAGAGTTTACAGCATTGCCGGACATTTTGTATACAGTTGGCGCATTATGTTAACATTAAATATAGAGTTGTGCGACCCGTCGTACTATATCGTTACAGTTTAAAATTGTCGACGGAAGGCGCTATATAAGGTAATTAATTTACTGCGTTATTTTGTTTTTTGCATTATCTTTTTAGGACACATACGAATAATGGCAAAGTATTTTGTCTGTATAAATTTCTAGCGCGCGAAAATTAGAAGTTACCAAAAAAATTTGATTTTCTCCCCGGAATTTGAATTTTCCCGCCAAAAATAACATTTTCCCGCCAAAATATAAATTTTCCCGCAAAATTTGAATTTCCCGCCAAAAGTTACATTTTCCCACGAAAATTTAATTTCCTGCCAATATTTAAGTTTTCCCGCCAAAATTTGAATTTTTCCGTTAAAGTGTCCGTAGTGTGTCTATGACATAAAAATATTGTCCACTGCGCTGTTTTTCAAACATTTCAATGTCCTAGACAGTGTTACTGCAAATCAGTCTTGTCCGGATACAGTTTCCGTGAAACTATATAAGTAATGTCTGCGACTCGCAATAACACTTTTGGCTTGGGAAATAGAGTTTCGATAAAACAAACACCGGATAAACGGCTGATTTTCTTTTGGGATGGGAAATTTTGCGTGCCGAGTGTACGTATGGTAACGTGTGAGCGACATTATTGTGTCAGGTGCCCAAGGTGGGTAGTATTTGGAGTTGCAGCAGGCCCCCTAACACATTTTGCAAGTTGGTGATTTTAAACGAAAACGTTTCCAACGTTTCCGTTGTGTGGCTTGCGCAGGAGTAAAATCATGCCCAAATTACGTGAAACCGGAACTATATATTTCCGGGGTCTTTTATTTTTGAAGCCATTTGTATTTATATTGGCCCCGAATTTTTCTAACAACCGTTAATTATGAGTTGTCCACGTGCCGATTTATTCGACAGTAGAAAATTTATGTAATTTGCGTTTCGGAATTGAGTCCTTCAGCTCCGTAACTAGGAATGCTTAAGCATGTTCCTAAGCCTAAACCTATGCCTAAGCGTAAGAATGAGCGTGTTTCGGAAGTAACAAAGTTTAAATATTGAATAATTATAAACAAACCACGTCGCCTATTTGCCGTTTGGTTTTCAGTAGTAAATATTTCGAATTTTTCAATAAATAAATAATGACGTATTCTTTCTTTGGACAATGTCTTCACCTCGTTATTTTTTCGCTGCTGATCTTTTCATCTGCAGCTTCGCAACTCTATCGCGTATCTCATATTGACGCAGTGCACCAAATCCGACGAAATACTGACCAATCTGACGCTTTAAAACAATTTGCTGCGGATAACTGGCACGCGCTCAGTGGTGTGCAGGATACGTTTCGCTCAATAAATTGGTTGGAGAAAAATTCGACAACAGCTCGAAGAATACTTCCGCCACCGTGGGAAAATTTTCAAACACCGTGGGAAAATCTACAAATTAATATTTCATACCAGTGTCAAGCTGATTTGACGTTTTTTGCTGATGCTTTGAAAAACGCTAAAACTATTAATAGTTGGCCATTTAGAGGTTAGTAGAAACGATGTTATCGCGTTCTAATCACTTAGATATTCTACAATTGCATTAAGTTGAATGATGTTTTTAAAAGATACGCTGTCGAAAATCTTTTTTGCAAGCGTTCATTGATTTTAAAGTTATTTAATTAGGGAAATTTAAAGGAATTAATCTTCATCTTCAGCTCCTGTTTGTTAAATTCGCCAACGTCTAGCGTTAATATTTTTCATTTCCGGTTCAGCCTCGCCAGCAAGCGCGTCACATAGAATAACAGATCTAACGTTAGCAGGGTGAAACCGGAGGTCTACCTCCGGCTCCGACAGAAAATCGATTTCCGGCTGCAACTTTGGTAGAATTTCTGCTGGCGGTTCCGGCCATTTCGATAGTGAAATTTTGTGCATAATTTTAGAAAAGTTATTTGATTTGTGGTTTCATTTTAACTTTTGGTTCAATTTTAAAGAAAAATTGCCGAGATTTTATAAAACATATGCGTAAAACCAAAACATTTCACTACACCTTACAGATGCTTGCTAAAATTAACGAATATGTAGACGTATATAAGGATTTGCGATGCTTAAGATTTCTTGTTTCAGTACTTGATTCATATGGCAAATTGCCAGTTGCGTTACTCAACGGCAACAGGTTTGTTCTCGGAAGTTGGGCTGAATGCCGGGATATCGATGTTGGCGATCAACGTTCAAACAGTACCGCTAGGTAAAACTTGCCCAACAATTTATAGCTGCGACAGGTCGTGACCGGATACCCGTTTCTGTTTCCGCTTTGAAAATAACCAAAATTGCGTTATGTTTACTTTTATGCATATAAATAGTTGTAAACAGCGATTATTTACTTTTTTTTAAAATTTGCTAAATTAATATGCGTTAGATAAAAACCCAATTGAACTTGCAACCTAAACAAAGATATTTTCGTGTACCGTTCCGCAAGCCCAAATCTTGGCTATGCTCAAATAATACTGTAGCGACCCAAATAAGAGGAGGTAATAAGAGGGGAGGTCCCCATTTTGAGTCCCAATCAGCGGGAGTCCGTCTCCTTACAGACCGCAAACGGATAGAGTCCCTGAACCCTAATTTGAGTCCATTAGGGACACATTTGTCAAGGCTATGCGCGAGAAATATATATCTGTCACGTCGTATAAGGTTAAGAAATTTTCCCAATCTGTATATACACGAGCGATATATATTGGCATATATTTCAGGTTCGAAGGTCAGTATTTTCGGGCCGAGCTGGGTTTAAATACTAGAAGCTTCCCGATTATTTTGTTATATGGCGGTTGCTTACCAGCGTCTTGCACTAACGATGACGTTCACAATATTGTTCAAACCGGAATTGGTACTGCAGTAATGCCGTGGAGTTTTGTGCATTTTGTTCCCAGATTTAAAGTTAATGCTTAGGCATAGATTAAGTAAAGGCTAACGTTTGGGCATAAATTGTTTTGTTTTAAGCAGATGCCGAAGCCTAATCGTAAATGTGGCAGGACGCGTATAAGAGCCATTCTGAGTTTGTAGCCATGAGAGCCATATTGTATCCGGATATTTGTTCCCGTTTCTGGTTAAATGCAAAATTCGGTTCTGTTTACCTAGTGAAAGTTTAGTGAGGTATTTCTAAACACATAATTAATTGCAAATTACTTCAGAATCGTTCAGTTTTTCAATACTACTAGTCAGTCGACTTGCGCAATGCTCAAAAGTAAGCGAATGCACAACAAAATGCGTGCAGATTTTCTTTTCACAGAACAATTAGGTTTGTGTTGTAAGAAAATAAACTAATGCCGGTAAGTTGTGGAAAAAACATACTTCTGTGGGGCATTCCAGCATTAATTATATAAATGTGGAGACATTCCAGCAGTAATTACATAGATGCTTCGATTGTTCGTCTGAAAACAATATCAAAATTCCGCCCCAAAACTTATAATATTTAATGTTATTAGCCAACAAAAACTTTTGAAAATAAATTAACAACATGTTCGATTCGTGCCAAACGGCGTTGCCACAAGTTTAAGCAGGCAAACGTATTGGAAAACTTTTGGCAAAGATTGTTCTAAAGTCTAAGCCTAAGCCTTAACTTTAAATGTAGTGGGAATTCTACAAGGCCCATGGTGTGCATTGCTTTCAGATTTTCTTCGCACAAACGTGCCTTTACCTGTTACGTTGAATGCGATACGAGTCTACGGACCATTCAGCATTTGGGACAGCAAAACCGCACTAGCAACTGTGTAAGTGTTGCGTGTAGGAGCGAATACAAGATGGATTATCACACGACAGCAAGATGTGATTTTTAAGATTAGTTTGCAAATTGAGCAGTGGCAGATCTGGAACATTTTGACAGGGGCCGCGTGAAACGTGCATGACGTTTACGGCAATTTTACTGCAATGTCTTGAATAAAAAATTTTGGTTTTGGTCTTTGTTCGAGAGGAAGGTTCGACTCGTGTCGTAGGGTTCACTGGATTCACCAACGCAGACAAGTGCAATAACGCAACAGTTTCGCTAAAACATGTCGATTTCATGATCAAAGTTAAGCCTAAAACAAGCACTGACATTAAAAAATTTTTGCGAAAAACGTATTCCTAAGCCTGAGCTTAAGCGTAACAATGCACTTATACCTAAGCTTAAGTCTAAACCAAAAATGAGTCTAAAGTTTGAGCTACGCTATTGTAGTCCCGCAGAAAAACGTTCCGCCCCTTATCTTTACACGGGTCCCGTTTGCAAATATATTCCGTCCATCATAGCAGAGTAGCTTATGTTTCTACTTCTGTTTTGAGTAATACTCAGAGATTTTGAAAAAATTCAAATTTGAATTTTACTTTCAAACTGAGAACTTTTATGAACATTAGTACTATTCATGTCTACCCCGACTGTTTCAGAGTTGTTCTGTTAATTTGGGCTGCGTTTTTGCTTTTGATGACTTTGTACGACTGGCTGATCATACGTGAAAATTGGAAAAGCGTAAGCTTTAAATTTTATACATAATTAAATACTCTTGTACACTTCGTCCAACAAGTTTATGCTCAGGCTTAGGCGTAGTAAAATGCTTACCTAAGCCTAAGCGTTTGTCTTTACCTAAAATTTGCTTAAACATGCGGGAAGGTGTACAACTAAACTTAACTTTGGATCTCAAGAATTTTGTATACCACGTAATCGGCGCAGACAGCAAAATACAATTTCGAAACCGAATAATCAAATCATGGCAGGTAGTTTATTAATCGAGAGACTTAAATTTTTTCTGGTTTAAAGAAGAATAATTGTTTTTCGCATGAATCAAGGGTCCATAAGGGCATTTCGCATAATTTTAAGACGGAGCCAAAAGTTGTCCAGAGGTGAATATGCCAGAATGTGGTCTATAAACGGGGAGACCCGTACTGGCTGCGTTTTTTTCCGGATGTAAGTTTCAGGTATCACAATAAATGACACAAAATGGCAGTGCGTAGTGTTACCAATTAGTACGCTTATTTGTATTTTAGGTCCATGTATAGAACTGGGCCGGAACAGTAGTATAAGCATACTCCTAAGCTTAAGCCTTAGTCTAAGCCTAAGCCTAAGCCTAAGCGTATGGATGGGCCTATTCCTAAGCCGAAGCCTAAGCCTAAGCCTAAGCAAAAAAATTAGTCTAAAGCTGAAACTGACTCTATTATAGCCCCTCCGGAAAACCACCCGGCCCTGTTCTATACATGAGCCGTATTATAAAATCTCCAACAATCCTGATAGCTGTCTCAAGCTTGAACATCGTCAAACTCTTGTTATCCGACTGTGATGGTAAATTGGCAACCTCCTCTCATTGGAGAGTTTGGGGATCAAATCCTAGCTTATTATGTCTCAGATGAGATAGAAAATATTCGGTTTGAAACAGATAAATACCCCCATATATAAAATCGAGGGTAACCTAAATGGAAGTCTCACGCAAAGCAAACTGAGACCGTTATTGCTTGAACTGAATTTATCAAATTTTATGCTCTTGTCTAACGAATTTGACACACTTTTGCATTAGTACAGATTAATTTTAGCTCAGATGAATTGAAATATCGCTGATTATACTTTTCATATATGTAACATATTACAGGGTGAAAAACTTCGTCATACTGTTGAAATTGCAGACCATAATCGAAGTACGCGATTTAATTGCTAATTCAATTTACTTACAACTACTTTTACATCGGGGCGAGGTCAAAGCCAGCATCTAAGCGTAGGCCTTCAACAAGCGTCAAAGCCAAAATGTCCTTTATAAATAGCTTAGCACTACAGTGTTGTGTTTCGCTTCTCGTTTGTTTCACTCGAGTGCTTTTTTCGCTATTATATATCGCATGGTGGTCTGTCAACCTTTTCTGGTATCCGATGTTAGATGGAATGCTTGTCTCCGATTCTGCGCATACCATCGGGGTTTTCTAGGATGAATGAGAAAAAAATGGATATTTTTGCAGGATTTAGAAGTATATTTTGGTCTGCAATGAAGGATAATTGAATAAATTAATAATTTGTTTTTTTTTGCATTTTTTATTTATTTTCAGGCTTTTTCAATCAGTTGGCAATCGCGTTATCGTTGTATTCAAACGGGCGTAAAATTATATCTTTTGAGCGTCGTTCGGGATCATACGATTTCATTCATGGAATACGGTTCCTCAGTATGGCGTGGATCATTTTGGCACATACTTATTATATATTTATTGAATTATCAGGTAAGTATGACCTGTGAGGACAGCATATCGGTGCAACCGACCGGAAGCCAGTCCGGCAGATCAGTTGAATTTTGCATATTTAGTGAAATTTTTGCAGAAGGTTCAAGCAATTTCGGTATTAAAATTATATATGAAGTTTTGGTACATTGTGTCTCGTGAGAGTTATACCAAAAATTTCTCCAGTTCAAACCAGTACAAAAATCTTGTTTTACTGCTAATTTACTTTTAGTCTTATAGACAATTATCTGCTTATGCTCAACAAACTACGACACAAGTTTATGTTCACTGCAGTACTGAACGGTCATTATTCAGTTGATTCGTTCTTTTTAATTAGGTTTGTGTTGTTTTTTTACATATATATTTGTTTTCGTTTTAACATTTTATTTGAATAGTTTGTGATGTTTTAGGAATCCATTGGTCAGACTGTTTGAGTGTATGGCGTTCGCTAAAACTTTAAAAATAAACACAATCTTCTAAAAAAATTTTCCGAATAAAACATTTTTCCAGAATTGGTTTGTCAGATTTGGCGTTTGGATTGTCGCTCGCTTGTCTCGTAAGTTTTTTTTAGCTATTATATATCGCACAGCACTCCGGTATTTATCAAATGGTAGTTCCTACGGAAATAAGATTCTCGGCCATTTGGCTGCGGGGACCCGGCCTATTTGCATATGCCCATTGTCCTGCAAAGATACAATGCGGTTGACGTTTAATTTCAGCGGATTTCTTTTATGCGCTTTATGGTTGCGTGAAACTGATAAACGAAACGGCCAAAACATTAAATCGCCCATAACATGGATTTTGTTCTATGTCCATCGTTATCTCAGGTATATTATATGGTATCACGACAATTCGTCGCCATGATAACTCGTCATCGTACAACTTGTAATTCGAAATTTCATCGACTCCACATTTCGTCGTCGATCGATGTGCTTAGGCAATGGCGGATCCACGGGGGGCACCCCGGCCCTGGCCCCCCCAACAGCATCTCGACAAAAATTATATAGTGTCAATTGCTGTTCTACGCTGTTTATTTCTCTGTTTTATACACAATAGTATAAGCACGTTTTAAAGTTTCTTGGCCCTGGAGTCATTTATGCGCTACAATTAGGGATAATAGACATTTATGGAGTCTAAACAAGGGTTTAAGGACTCTATCCGCTTGCGGACTCTTATTAGGAATACGGACTCCTATTAATTGGGACTCAAAATGGGGACCCCTCTCTTATTTGGGTCACTACAGTATGGGTCAAAAATAAGTTTATTACCTGTGAAATTTTGGGCCCTCATTTTGAAATCCTGGATCCGCCACTGTGCTGAGGCTAAGTCTGAGGCTCAGCGTTACGTATTTATGTTCACATTTATTGTGATAGACTGTAGGACACTGTTGGGAGAGAAGTTGCCAAGCGACGAATTGTCGCTGATTTATATTTATTTACGACGTTATTGCACGATGCAGTTTCTTGCAAGTGCAAGTTAAATAAGCGCTTATGTTACTTTAACGGGTGTTCCGTTTTCCCGATGGACTGCAATAAAACTACGCTGAGGCTTTAGAATAATTTTTAGTCAAACTCTTAAACTTATGTTTGCGCTCAGGTTCCGGGCAGTAGGAGGCAAGTTGGATTGCCAAAATGTCGTCGAGCGATCCGTTGTCGGGTCTATGAAATGTCAGGTACGAGTTGTCGGTCGACGATTTGTCGTAGATTCTGCATTAAATATGCTATTTTTGAGCATATAACTTCTTGCTTTCAAAATATTCCTTTACTTAGAAGAAGAGAGTACCAGTGCCGGTACAGGCTAGAGTACTTTCCCCAAATTCCTGGGCGTGGGCCAAAACCGATGATCAAAATATTTTTCAGTTTTTGAGCGAAGCGAAACTCCGAGCGAAGCTCGGAGTTTCGCGAAGCGTTTTATGTTTTGTACTTAGGGGTCGAAAGGTGGATGTCCGTCTGTCCGTCTGTCCGTCCGAAAAGAATCTCAGGAACGGTTGAACCGATTTTGATAAACTTTTTTGTTTGAAAGCCCATTATCCTGGAGTGTTAACCTCGCATTGGAGTTTGAAAATTTTAAGCCGTTTATTAGCTACAGGCTAATTTGCATAATTAATTAAGCCTAAATTAGGACTTTCCACAATATTTCACTAATTATTACAGTTAGAAGCCATCTAATTTTAGCATTAAAGGGTTTTTGGGTGCGAGGAATCTGCGTAGACTGTTTACAAATATCCAAAACGGATAATTGAGCCGAGGAATCTGAATAAATTGTTTAAAAACGTCAAAACCAATAATTGAGTAGTTACCTAATAGATAATTTGCATATTACCTTAATTGCTTACGTGTGTTCGAGCTTCGCTCAATAAATGTAGTCCCACTACGACTGGTTATAAATTTTGTTACGGTGGGGTCTCCGGTATGCGGGGTGTCTGCTCCGGCTCTGGTTGTTATAACGTTAAATTTGTTTCAGATTGACGTGTAAATCGTCATTAACAGATCCAGCCATAGGGGATAAACACTTTCGCTAGTGGGTACAGAGGGGAGGCGGAGCCGGGGGGCATACGCCCCTCTTAACAGGATTTTTATGATAAAATGATAAGGTCCCAATCTTACAATTTTTGCGTTTCATAACATTTGCCACCACGCCCCCATCCCGCCAGAAATTAATGGATATACCGCTGGTACACATAGCGATAACTTTACTATAAACATTAGCCAGTATTAATTCAAGAAATGATATTATTTAGCTTTACTTCTTCCAATCTACCACCTACCAAGGTTAGATTTTTCGGATTCCAAAGTTTTGATAATCACACGCGCTCTTTAATTCTTAACCCCACAAAGTTCTTTGAAATCCACAAATTTTAAAACGAGCGGACAGTTTGAGTTTTATTGCAGAATAGGGTGTGTGTAGTGTAGGCTATGCATGCATACTGTCCCTTTGAACGATGCTGTGCGAGAAATTTTATGATTGCAGTTGCATTATAGCAAGCTTGTTTGAGAAGCTGTCGCTATAATTTCTGATAGGTGCTACACGCATTTGAGAATACGATGCGTGGTTTCAGATTAACACCAGTTTATATGATTATAATTGGCATCATCGTTGCGTTGTACCCATACATGGCTGATGGACCTATTTTTGATCGAAATTCCGGAGAACCACTGGATTGCAAACATTGGTGGCAGAACCTGTTGTATATTAATAATTTTTTCAAAGACCAGGTAAAATTTCTTACAAATAATATGGTTTTGTGTTTTAGCAAAAACGCCCAAATTTTATAACACTTGAAATATTGAAACCAAAAACATTAAAAATTAAAATTTGAATAAAATTTGGGTCGAACAGGGCTTTGTAGGGGTGACCAAGCCCCGTCGGCCTTTTATGGTACCGTAGCATTGTTTTTCTATTTGCCACTCATAGATAAATAATCGTTATAGATACGGTTTTTGCGTGTTTTAACATTATTCGTTTCCGGAATATTGATTTTTATGCGTACTATTTCTCAGCTTTCTTACGAAATAAATTTTCGTCATTGAAAAAAACTCGGGACTTTTGTCCTTTTCCGACCACAAACTTAAGCTCTTGAAGCTGCGTTTATTATTAACCTTAAGCCTAATCCTGTGCCTAAGCCTAAACTTAAGCCTAATGGTGAACCTAAATAATATAAAATCAACAAATTTTAAAAACTGAACGCTGATGTCTGTTAGAGTTTGAATTAAAAACAATTTGGCCGAATTTTTATGTTTCTTTGTATTCCGTGTATTTCAGTGCGTCGGCCAATCGTGGTATCTTTCAAACGATATGCAATTTTATTGGTTATCACCCATTTTGTTGGTTCCATTATGGTAGTAAGTAACCAGTAAAAAGTCATTTTAAGCCAAAGCTTACAATTTAGTGAGACACGACTCTCTATATTGCGTACGTTTGCCACGATATGAACAGTTGACGCGTGGTTACTTTGTTATTAGTCGTCATTCGATTCGGTATCAACCGGGTGGGTATGGCTTAAAGTTACAAGTGAACCCCAGTTGCCTCTAAGTTCTCGAAGTCATGCAGCTTTCTAGAGCCCCAATGCGCTGGTTTATAGATTCGAGAAGAAGGGTTGTGTTGTCGCGGCACAAGTTGTCGTGTTTTTATCGGTTTCAAACCTGTAAATGACAAGCATATAAAAAATAATGACGTGGTGTGCGCAAATTTATTTAAGAAACTGCATGCATATTATGTAATTTGTTGCAGTTGCAAAACTGTGAAACCGACACAATCAGAAATTATTATTTCAATTAAAAGATTTCAAGTGTGACTGAAGAAGTTTTTAATTAACAGCAGGAAAAATTCATGAATGCCGACAATAAACGTCAATAATTAAAATCAGAGACGACTTTCGAAAATGTTTCATTTACCTTTTATTGCGACTTAAAAGTGCTCTCTAAAATCTTAAACTAACTTGATTCAAGCTTTAGCTAATCCAGCAGTTTTAAACTAAGTTTATAGAATAATTGAACTAACGGTAGGTTTACGCTTAAACTAATTTTAAATCTTACGTATTTTTAGTTTAAGCTGAAGTAATAGTGAACGGTTTGGTACGCATAATTTCTCAGCTGCACTTGTTACTTAATCTAAAAATAGTTTACTTAAACTATAGTGTTAAACTTAAAAACACGTTATTCAGTTCCGTTCAACCATTTCAGTTTTACTTAAACTGATATTCAAGTTTAGTTAAGCTGTAATTTAAGTTCAAGTTTTTAGAGAGTACGTGCCGGTGAAAACCATGGTCAGTTAAGCTGAGATTAAATAATTCACTTTTTTCTTGCTTTCAGCTTTTATCCTATCGGAATTGTGCTTGGAGTTGCGTTGATGATAATGTCAATGTGTCTCTATGGATATTACACAGTTCAAGCTGGAGGGTAAATGGAAATTTTCTAAATTGAATCAATTATATCAAGATTGCATAATCGCTATTTAACAAGAATGTGCAACTGGACACACTCCGTGAAGAATAGAATGTACCCGGCACGCATTGCGTTTTTTCCAACCACCCCCTTTTCATTTAGAGAGGGTACAACCGATGCGAACTATGACATTTTATGCGTATGTTGCGTCAAAGATGCTCCCCATTTAGTTTAATTTAGGGGTATTCATGTAATAGCAACCACCCCTCTAAACAAGCGGCGGGGGTCGGGCAAAAACGATTCTATTGTACACAGAATGTATCCAGATGCATACTCTTTTGTAACTATATCACCGATCCACTCTATATAATACCAAGAGCGGATGATGCTTTTTCGGTAGCAAAATGAAATTTCTTATTGTGAACGATGCATTATAGAAAAAGTGTGCAACAAGCCGTGTTTTGCACAGTGACAAAATGTACCAGCACTCGTTCCATTTTGGTTTTACACCCCTCACGTTTGAGTGGGGAAGGGTGATTTCGCAGCATTCAACACCCGCGAGTCAAAATTCATTTTTTTGTTAAAATATAAGCGGATCACTTTCAGTCATATGTTTCGTAGTTTTTGGAAATCATACCCCCCCCCGTAAATGCGTGGTGATTGAACACAAGGGCGGGTCTGTATGCAGCTTTATCGTAAACTATAAGTCAGAAAGTAAAAAGGCGCCGCCTACCCTCGGCAACTTTCTGCTTATGCGGTTGAAAAATATTCGAATGCGATGTAGTACGCTAGGCCCGCGACTGGAGTAGGTTCGTTCCAAAGTCACCGACACAGGGAATCACGGGGATCCGCTAAATCAGTAGTTTCCCCAATACAACCGAGTCAGATTGCACCCATCTTTCGAGACGGCAACTTCACTTAGCTCAAAAGTATTCCACTGAAGAGAGAAGATCCAGCCGAGCACCTTAAGCTTAAGCGTTCTCTCAAGCTGCCAATCACCGAAATCTGCGCACAAACCGAATCACCCATACTGTAAGATCCTACCTACGGATCTGACTAGAAAATGCACATTGTCACCCTACCGCGTGACAATCAAGCAAAATTAGGCCGGCGCGAATAACAGTGAGTTATGAGCGCCGCAAATTTTCTATCGCGCTTAATTTCACGTAACAAATCACATCGGCCTAAGTTACGAAATCTCACAGGCGCCGCTAAAACAACGAATTCCAGAAGTCTAAACGCGCCGAATAATTTGACAGAAAAGACAACAGCCGAAAATGTTTTCGGCTTGCGAGCAATCAACCTATGAACTCAAACTGGCTAAAAATCTCAAACGATGCTTGATAAAACAATTGAAATATCCGGGTCCGGTTAACATCTAAATTAACACATTCAAAACTCAGGCAACTCAACTCAACCTAAGCTCAGCGCATGCGTGACTAGCGTAAGTACTCAGAGACACGAGAAAAATGCGGGTTAATCCAACGACGATATTTACAAAGAAACGGGGACGGGGCGGTAGTCCCGAGCCCGACATCTAACGTAAATGATTAAACGTGTATGTGTGAAGTAAATGCTATGTGCAGGAACTCAACCTATTAATTTATTAGCAAAACAACATATAACGCTGGGTTAGGAAAACTAACACCTACATTCTGGCAACAAGTACACCCGAACTAAAGAAATAGAGCAAACCTTACCAGCGCATCCTCCTCGGCGTTACGCATTCGCAGAGCCTCGAGCTCAGCTTCGACCTCAGGCGTTAAGTGAGCTACCGCCCACCGAACCCCAGATGTGGAAGGCTGAAACTCGTCAGCTTCAGGATTTAACGGGGACGATGGTGTACTTCTTACCATTTCAACCGAATAAAATTAATTGCCCGCCAATGATCTTAGTTGTAATTCTACCCCACGGCTAAAAATAAATAATACGACAATTTATCGACCGGCTTTAACCTTCTCAATAATCTCAAGAGCAGTTAAACACCGGTGTAACGCAATGACCATGGTGTAAGCAAGTAAATAAATAACTCTTACCAATAATTCAGGGATGACCGATTCGGGCCGTGGTAACGGCCGAATCTGCGGATTTGCTTGTGACAACCTAGACCAGAACGGGGACTCCGCCGCTGACCAGTGACACCAATCCTCCCCGGTCGCCCAGGTCCAACTCCGCTGCTGCCGCAGGGAGTTACTTAACCCCGTAAAGTTCTGCATTTTGTTACCGAAAAACAAAATTAATCCACTCACGAAACCACTTAGTAAAGCCAAAACTACAAAAACAGCGTTGCAAAAATGATACTCAAATCTCCTAAATTTTGGACAGGTCAGCGACGAGTGAGCGAAAATTTTTGGATTATGCAAAATTAGCAATTTTGCATAACCGGTTTCGGAAAACAAAAACTCCCTCCGATTCCTGAGTACCTAAACACAAACCACCAAACTAATACAAAAATGGCCTCCTACGCAGAAATTATATTTCAATAAACTACACACAAAATACCGAAAATTCTCAAAACACACGTGTTACACATAAACTAATAAACTAAACGCCATATTAATTCAAAACGCACATCAAGCCAACGTTATTCAGCCTAGCTAATAATCACACTAATTTCGATGGTAATCGAAATTTTTTTCTATAGGTTTTCAAATACGCAGAAAACGAAAATTTAGGTAGAATTTAGTGTTTTTAGATGCATTCCATCAAATTCAGCACATTTACAAACCTATTACACACTTTTACAGCCAAAATATCTGAATTTGGTAAAATTCAGATCAAAATGATATTTCACAAAATTCGAGTTATCCGAAACTACTGTTTTCGACCCAAAAACACTGAAATTAGTCTCGAACCGATACAATATCACCTATTCAGAACTGTTTTCATACTTTCCGGGCCACGAGAGCACTTACAGCTCCAACCGGACAGATCTGAAAAGTCTGCTCGACACTTCGATTTTCAGCAATCGTCCAACCTGTGCACACATGCCCGTAGCAACTCTCCGGGACACCGAAACTTCAAGGGCTGCATATTTTGGCTCAGAGCCTTCCGAATCAAAGCTGTGTCTACCGACACAAGCTTGCACGGGGTCTTTCCGCCGAGATATTATTCCCAGAATTTCTGTGCAGCCCGAGAGCTCACACATTTTCACAGAAATGTGATTCCAGCTGCGGAAAGCCTAAATCTACTAAGATTTAGAGGCGCTGGGTGCAGTGACATCTGTACAGTAAACAACTTAGTTGACCCCCTCTTAAATGAGGGGGGTAGGTGTACTGAAGCATACTTTATTGTTAATCTCTTGCTTAACCCCCCTGATTGAGGGGGGTCGGACAAAAATGCAACGCGTGCTGGTACATTCCTTAAACACAGAATATACCCAGTTGCACACTCTTGTTATAAAGAGTGATCATCCACTCTTGATAATATCAATAGAAAGATGGGGCAAGGGTAACAAAATTTACAGTGGTGAAAAGGAACATTTTTGAGCCACATTATTGTTACTTTCAAAAAATTTGGTCAGGAGGGCGAGGATGCCTGTACGGGATGGCACCCTTCTCCGGAGTTGCGACCATTGGTACTGCATTTGTTAAAATGCCTAGCTACACCAATGAAAAGGGTACCAAATTTAAATGCGAATAGCCAGTTTTGAACACAATATGAACTTGCGAGCTATTAGCTAAGTATTTATTTATTAGGTTTGGTATCAAAGTATTTCAACTTTTAATTATGTATTTTAGCATTACTCCCGACACTTCTGGTTCGTTCTATTTTACAGTATATATGCGTCCATATATGCGTTGTGGTGTGTACGTTTGGGGCATTTTGGTTGCGTATTTGCTGTACAAATGCCAAAAACGGTGGTCCACAATTAGGATTCATAAAGTAATTCATACTTTAAGATATTCCAAGGAAGTTTTGCTAAGGTGTAGGTATAGGCTTAGGTTCTGGTTTAGGCTTAGGCATAGGCTTGGGCTTAGGCATTTGTTTAGGCTTAGGTTTAGATAAACATTTTCAAATCCTAAATACGGCCTTCCACTCGACACGTAGATACTCTTATTAATGAGTACTGCAGCAACACAACAGGTCGGTATTTCAGGTTACATATGGTTTTTAAACAATTGGTTACAAAGCTAATTTATCTCTTGCTTGAAAACTTTGCAGTAACCTGAACAAAATTTAAATTTAAAATTTCAGGGATTCCGACTGCTACTCTGGGTTGGGAGTATTGCGGTGATGACGGCAGAAGTTTTCGCGTTCTATCCAGAAATGGCTGGCAACGAAAAATGGTCTAAACCTCGGGAAGGGTTTTATCAGGGCACAGGTCGTGTGTTCTTTGGCGTCGCTCTATCTTGGTTTATATTTGCTTGTGCCACTGGGAACGGAGGTAGGAAAATGTGAGGTTCTCCTGAGGTAGATAATAAGTAGGCTTATGGAGGTTGTGACCTTGTACATTATCGAGCTCGTATACAAGAGTCCGATTCCTTCCTGACGTATGTCAGCCGACCATATATCATTTTGAAGTTTGACATGCATGCCATCCTAATTATGAACTAGGCATGCCTTTGTGGTTAATACTCACAAAGAAAATGTTTTGTCAAAATATAATGGGTAAGTTAGCAGTTTTTGGGATTCTTGTTTCGTGCCTGAAGTTACATTTTCAAGTTTTGTTTTGTCCAGTAGAAGCCGTGCGTAGTTATCATTGCAAATCGATTTGTACAACTTGTTTTTTACTTTTTCGGCGAGGTTTTTGTCGGCTTTTCTTTTTTGATTGGCAACCTAGATCGACCATTGTTTACAAAGTTTGTTTTGCAGTTGCCATCATCTGTCAGTTGTAAACGAAAAATGCGACTAACAAAACTTCCATATCATACTAATAATCTTACATCTTACCCCAGATCTTCTAATGCTGCAAACCGTTGATATTCAACAAATTTAGCAATCTTCATTGCACACTTTTCTAGGGATAATTTTAGCACCGGTTTGCCAAAGAACATCTTTGTAGCGTGGACAGAAGCAATAACAGAGCGGCGTGGCGTTGACATTACATTAGTCAACTCAGCGTACACTCGCATATGCTCCCTGTTGTGTTCTATACTTTTTCAGTATTTTCATAAATCGGTGGCATTTCTTCCCATCGTTGCTTTGCTGATTCGTCCCTGTGCGGTATTTGTTCGTCGACTTCTGCTATTCCGAACACCTATCAGCTTAAATGCCGTCAAGAACGTGTTTGGTTGTAACGTTACTAGTGTCTTTAACGTACTTACCGTTTGGCACGTAATCATTATATGGTAGCGACTTGCACCATTTTGGAACACTTTCTGTCCGTCATTGAATTTATGTCGGATTGTTAAATCGTTTCAGTTAAATCTTAAATCTTTTCATAAGCTCTCTCCTCTGACAATTCACAACCAGAAACTCTAAAAGACTGTACGTGTAACTTCTGGTGGTTTCTAAACGTTACTTCGCAATTCGTAAATATCATTGGTAAATGTTCCGTTTATCTATTTCAATGTCTCCTTGGGTTCCGCTAACTGAAATGAATTGTCCAACGTTGACATAATGTATACTTTATACTGCAAACAGACCAGTTGGTATTGGTTGACATAAATCAAAGGGATAAAATGAATTTGCGACTTAGCCCAATATCTTTTCCACTGGTTTGTCTACTCTTATGCTAGTTCGGCCAACTTCGTGGTACCGAGGAAACACAATTGATGGGCCTCCAATGATATTGTCTTTTATCACCCGGTGGATACCTTTAAATCGCTCAATGAACATTGTGAATAATCAAGGACCATTAACACTATTTAAGATAACTGACTCGAGTGGTATGCCCCATGAAACACATACACATGCATAAACACAGTGACCAAATAACACATACACACAATGCAAAAATTAATTGTACCCTGTTCTTCAACAGCTTCCGCTGGTGGGGTTTTTAAAAGTATCACCTGTTTAAAATTTTCTAACAAATTGGGAGATATTTCAAAGCGAAATTAAGTGTAATCTGCTTGTATGCTATTATACAGTTTCTGCTATATTTTTCTTTCATATAATTCAAAAACTTTAAATGCGGCGGGAAGTAAACAAGTACCCATGAGCATGTAATCCGTAGTCATTGGTAAAGCGGAATCCAGATAAATTTAAAAAAGATATTTCATGGCAGCCATTGTCCACAACTTACAGTATTGTACAAGTCTGCGGTGCAAGACTGCCAAAAATAACGGCAGACCAGCTACAGAAAGGTACGCCGGAACCAATATTCTACCAGCCCGCCTCTTTTCTCAACTTTGCAATGCCCAAATTTAAAATGCCACAACCCTTTCTTTTAGTCAGAAATTTTCACGAATGAACCATTTACACTATTTTGCTGATCAAAGAAAAATTATCTACACGCTTTTAATTTTACCGGCAAGCTTGGCTCTGATACGATCACTGACTCGAGTGGTGTGCCTTTTAAAACACATACTTGTGTAGCAAGGGCGGCAGGACTACTGAACGTGGGGCGTAATTTTTAATTTGTACCCCTACGAAATTTTTTTGCCCATAGATTTCAACTGGATTAGTAATTCTAACATAATTTTTAAGGCTACCTCCCGGGTTGGTTTTGTTATGGATCTCTATTCACTTGGTACAATCTGAAAATTAATGTTTGTATAAGTGTGTATAGTTTTCTATGTGCGTGTTATAAGAGTTGTATAGAACTGAAGAGGTTTTTAGTGTTTGAAATGAGCTACGCAGTCAGTATGCGTGTGCCTGGTTGTATTAGTGTACTGCCTGGAGCAGCTTTCATGCTTATATATCAAGTACATTGGTGCAGTGGTTATTAGGTTGAAACCTAAAGACATATGACAGGAAACTTGTATATTTGTATCACTGTTCAGCATTAGGCTGTACGAATACAGTGCTAATGCATAGAAATTGCATACAGCACTCTACGTTTTTCGTGTATTCAGCAGCGATCTTGTATTATTTCAGTTAACGAAAAGTTACTAGAACGTTTTGGAGGGAACTTGTTGCCAGTTGCTAGATAGGAATAAATCCTTATTTTTACAAGAACACTCTTGTTAAAAATGTGCAGTATCTAATCCTGGCAGTGATTTACAGTTTGTTAAATATTCAAATTTTTTGCTTTTCTGAGAGCGCTGTTTTCTGTTTTGGAAGTTTTATAGTGTTATTGATTCTCAGAATTGAAATCGCTAAAAATTTTAGGTTGAAGACAAAATATTAGAAGTGTTTCAAGATTTCAATTTCCAAAACATCAAATTTGTTTTGAAATCTATAGATGCTGGTCACAACTTTGTCGTTAGGAAAATTTTTTAAATTTTTAAGCTAACATTGTGTTTAGAATTTTAAGGATTTTCGACAAAACAGGGAATTTTTTGACATTTTGTGCGATTTGAAAGATTAGGGTTGTTTGCCAAACAGAGACATTTGGTCAAAACGTATAATTCTGAGAATTTACTTCATATTTTTAAGTGCATAACATATCTCAAAAACTAAATTTTTAATCAAAACAGGGTTTTATTAGATTTTTGCAGAAATCAAAGTTAAAAATTTTGACAAAATCTTGTCCTTAAGTTATATTAAGTAGTTTACCAGCATTTTTGAAAAATTGTAAAATTTTGTATAAATCTAGAAATTGATTGACCTTTCGGTTCTCGAATATATAACCAGAGCACAAGGTTGGTTTGGGGGCTCAGACTAGTACAGGAACGAATCGCTGCCCAATGTGTTAGCAAAGTAGTTGTACTTGCGGTTTATGCGGATTGTTTTAATGTACCCCGGTGCTTGTTGCTCATTGTTTGTTAGGTTTGCGCGCGAAGTAGCATTTAGCGAATACTTATCGGATAGTGCGCATAGAGGATTTTTAATGGTATTTAGCAGGCCGTAGTAAGTGAGTAATTTTCCTGCCTACCTAAGGTCCGTTTTCGGCTAAAGTTGGGCGTATCTTTGCTCCGTAAGGAAGCAGTGATTATTGAATTACTAGAAAGAATTGCGCAATTTTATTTTTGTGCAAAGGTTATTCCGCATATTTTCAGATCCTAAGTCAGAACCGTTAATTGTCGTTACTCGGTAACTAGCGTTAATGTCTTTCGGTAGAGTTGGAAATTTAATTGCTGAATTTCCTAGCCTAAGAGTTTAGGGTGGCCTAGTGTGATCGCGTAAGGAGAGTTTGCGTGTTTTGAGCAAAGCTGTAGTTAATCAAGACGTATTTACAGAGCTATATAATTGGATTTGACCTGTAAAGGTGCCTTAATTTTACATTTATTATTTTTTGGGGTGTCCGTAGTACGTAGTAATTTTAAGTTAATAAGGTCGCGCTCTGCTGAGCTTTCTGACTTGTGTACGTAATCCATTTTGGGCGTGGGAATTTTGACTTTAAGTGTTTTGCCGTGCATAATGTGCAAGTTCTTTTTGTGAGAATTAGAGGTTTGTGCTTGTTTTGGTACCCAAGAGCTTAGGAAGGCGCTTCCCGAAGTGCCGAGCAAATTGAATTTTTTAAGTTCGCTGTGTTACACTTACGTACGTACACATTGCCCCAAATGACACACAACATTCATACATGCACACACATTACCTACCATATATATTTATATCTACAACATGTCACCCGACTACTTAGGATTCTACAGTCCCTTCTATACTACTTTTATGAATTGCAAGCTTCACTGGTGCTTATAGTTTCGATAAAGGCAATGTAAAAGCCCCGTTTATTTTAGCCCGTATTTGGGCATGTAGCCGGAAGGGGCAGATGGGGTTCAGCCGCCTAGAATATTTTAGTTCCCTTAGAAAAGTTTTAATTCGGCGTGCAATTGTGTGATTTCAACAGCATGCCCCTCCTACATTGTTTTGAACCTCCATAGTTGGTCAAACTGGCTACGTGGCTGCAGTTAGTCTAACCCGCCGTCAGCTTCTTGCATTGATGTGCGGTCTTGGTCTCGGCAAGTCTCGGTATTTGGTTGGTCTCGGTCTCAATTTTTTGAGTATCGGTAATTTTCAAGCCGAGACCAATAGAGAAGAAGAAGTTGCCGTTTTTCTGCTTAACGTTCACAATATTTCGTGTATCGTTCTTGATTTTGCTAAAATAAGTTTACAGTAATTTTTTAGTTTATTATAAATTAACTCTCAATTTTAAGCAGATGCATCAATTTATGATGGAGGAACAATACAGAGGTACGAAAAAGCATTCAAAACTCTTCTTTAGAAGAAAAATTTATTTTTATTTTCGGTAACAGCACAAAATTGACCGAGACCAAAACCCAAAAGTACTTTGGGTCTTGGGACTTGGCTTCTTGCACCGATGTGATTTTTGACACAAATGGTGGCAAGGAATGTTCTCAATTTTCAGGACCCATCAATACGTTCCTATCTTGGCCTGGCTGGTTTCCAGTTAGTCGTTTGACTTATTGCGCGTACTTAATACATCAAAAAGTGATTGCGTTACGCGCACATGGCACTGACCAGCCGTTGCATTACTACTCTTCATTGACAATAGTAAGTGTCAGTGAGACTTTGCTTACAGTCGGAGTTGTTTAATATTATGTAAAACATGTAATTTGCAGTGTCCAGGCGTGTAGCCAGAGATGGATTCTGGGAGAATAGACTCTCAATCTTTGAACCAAAAAACGTTTTGCGGCTGTTGCAACGAGATTTACTACTCAAACTGCGTCAAGCTTCTCGCTAATAAAACATCAGTGAAATCTAGCGGTCAAACAGCCATTTCGAACGAATTCAAAACTTAAATTAATTTGTTTATTGAAACCATAAGTTGAACACTGTCTCTAATTAACTTCTAATGAAACATCATTTTGCATAAACCCATCCAATTGAAAATTCTAGTTTACTCGACTTATGCAGTATTTTTGATCAACATATCTTTTAATAACCCAAACAAGTGCGTTTCTTTCATACTCATAATCAATGGCGTTTCCGGCTGTGATAAGACTGAGATTTGCCACAAGCGATGTTATGTTAAACATTCACGATTGCAAATTAGCGCTTAATATTGTGTAAGTTCGCATTTATAGTTTCAGCTGTGACTGGAAATTAAAAAGACTTTAAAAACTAAATGAAATACGTATTTTCTTAATATTTAAAACCATTTTAACAGATTTATCTTTACGCTGGTAACCTACTCATTTCTTACCTGTTATCATTCGTCGCAAGCGTAGCGTTCGAAGCACCAATTATGGCGATCGAAAAGTTGCTCACTGGAAAACTGATATCTGGTTTTCGACATTCAAAAGATGTAAAACAACCAACGGACTCAAAATATAACAGACTAAACGATAACAGTGACACCCTCAATCACCACAAAACCTCCCCGGAGCATCCGCACCCAAAGGGACAAAAGAATGAAGAGACACCGACAAATTCCGAAAAAAACTATGAAATAGTTGATGTTGAGAGCCAAAACCGAAACAGTGTCATACTTAAGATATAAGGCTGTGAGCAGAGCCAAATCGTAGCCAGGCGTGTATGTGGTATGGGGTTAAACACTCGCTTTGTGATTTTTGTTCATAGGCCCTAAAAAAATTTCAGTCTGTTGAACAAGAAATTCTTTTTGAAATGTTTATGGAACGTAATTTATACTTTTAACAATCCTGGCTACGCCACTAAACAAAGGTGTGTGTTTTTTGTAGAAACGGTAGCATAGCGAAAGGGATTTAGAAACTGGAATAGATCTGCGATAATAAGTCTCGATCAACGAGAGATTAGGTGGAACTAGAACCGGATGTTTAGCTTAATTTAGCGACCAAAAACTAAGCAAGCTAATTTTATTCACACAGCGTTTGCAGTATGATTATTGTAATACCTGCAGAAAGTGCCAATATTTGCATTTTTCGTAAATTTTATGATCATATTCCTGCTTTACTGCTTGTATCACATTGTGGGAAAATGGAAAAATTACGATATGCCATTAAAGCATTCAGATGCATCTGCAATTTTACGGCCAGATTTTAAATTGCATATAAAACCAAAATGTGTATTAATATTTTAGACTTTTAAATCACAAACGATCGTTTAACTGCGCTAAGGTAAACAAATATGCGGTCAGGGGCGTAGCGAAGATTTTGGAATGAAATGTTTCGTTCTGTTTAACAATTGGGAAGGTGGGTGGAACTAAAATCGAATGTATAAACTAACAGCATATGCCTGAACTTTGAAAGTTTCCCTTGCTAAAAGTATGGCAAGCCCGTAGCCAGCTCACCTTGCTACATGGGCTAAAAGTATTTCAGGAGGGGCATACAATGGTTTTAGTTGACTTACACACAAGGAGGAAAATTTTTAGGGGGCCAAAATATTGGGGGGGGGTGGCTAAGCCCCTCTATCTAACCCTTGGCTATGGGTCCGAGCATTGGATACGGTTCACAGTAAAGTTTTTTAAATTATGGTGTGTAACATACATTTTAACTCAGTTCAAGTGAAATTTATTATAAATATTTGGCAAGATATTTTGGCAGATAGGGTCAAGATAAACATATGCATACAAGATACCTTAATAGACTCTTGTAGTGTAAGCTTTGCGTCTTGTCCTTTATCTCTCAAGCCGGCGGTTGCCAAAAATGGTCCGATTTCAAAATTTTTTACATATTAGAGCTTCAGCCCATGAATAGAACATGGCCGTAACAGCAGTATAAACTTATTGCTAAGCCCAAGCATAAAGGTAAAAATGAGCTTGCGCCTAAACCTATGCCTAAACCAATATAAAACAATTAATCTAGAGCTTAAGATTACTCTGTTGCAGTTTCGCAGAAAAATGTTCCGTCTCTGATCTTTCGGTGGGCCCATAGTTGTAAGCCTAATGCATTTGACATTTGAATGTATATTATGTGATGCAAGCCCAGTAGAGCTAAGTGCGGTCTCTTGAAACATGGTGCAAAATGCTCCATGATAATTCTTTGGGTCCCAACGGAACCTTGTAACCTTAAAAAATCTTATTTCACAAAAAATCAAATTTAGGTGTAAAATAATCAGGGCTGGTCATGAGAAGCTCTGGTCCATGTAAAGATCAGGGGCGGGCGAAACATTATTCTGTGGGACTGGAATAGAGTAATCTTAAGCATTAGACTAATTTTTTTGTTTAGGCTTAGGCTTAGGCATAGGCTTAGCTAATGTTTTTGGTATAAGCTCATTCTTACGCTTAGGCTTAGGCTTAGGCTTGTGCTAATGATGTGTCTATACTACTGTTGCGCCCGTGTTCTACACATTGGCCACAGCTTCGAATGGAGTACTTTCAAGATGCACTCGCTATCCATACCATGCCGTATTGCTATAAAATAGTATTCTTAAGCAATAGTACACTTTTGTACTGTCCTTAAAAGACAGTAGGTGGTGAAATTTTTGAATTTGGGCACACAGTATACAATGAATTGTTCAATGAAGAATATAGGCTAATTATATATCATTCTACGAGAACCAATTACAACTGTACAAACCCACACAATATCAAATTCACAAACAACTCGTAATACAGTATTTAGCAACCACTAAGGTTTTAACTCTATCACCCGTTTAATCAGGCTTAGGCGTTTCATCTCAGGCTTTCTAATTTGACCTGAATCCAGGTGTCACAGGTATCCTCGATCACGCAGTTCTTCGAACGAATAGCAAAAGAAATGGCACTCAATGTCGTCGCGTGGTGCTTGCCAGAATATTCCTTCCAATTCGGCGCAGTACGGGTAGACATAACTGCGACAGTAGTCAATACCTCGAGATGGGTCAATCTGAAATTTTAGACGCAAAATAAAAATAAATAAAGCCTGAAAATCACATCGTATATCAAGAAACAAAACGTTTTCCAGTTATTTTTAGAAAAACTGTGCTAAATTGCACACTGTAAATTCCAGTGAGTTTATTAATCAACTCAGCTAAAGAGTCAGTTTATTTCTGAGTTAATAAACTGTAAATATTAACTCACTCTGAGTTGGGTTGATCCTTACTCTGAGTTCAGTCGATTCCGCGTAAGTTAAATAATTAAGTCAGAGTTTTATTGACTCAGAATTCTGAGTTCTGAAGGTCCTAACTCAGACTGAGTGATTCAACTCATTCTGAGAGTTAAAATCAACTCACTGGGATTTACAGGGCAGAAAATTCGGAAATACTCTTTTGTCTAAATGCTCGCAAACTGTTATTGAACATTTAGGGATTTAAGAGACTCAATGTTGAGCAGAATTAACAGTCGTACCTGCGACGGGACATAACCCCTCGACACGGGTTGATCCGAAAAATCCATAGTGTGAATCGCAAAAATGTTCCACAATATCATGCGTGTACCAGGTAAATTTTACTGATGTAATATAACGATAACCGAAGCACAAAGTAGCTTAATCCCTAGCTTTATCCCACTTAGGTTGTTTGGCGTAAGTGCGCTGTTCCGTGAAGCATTTTAGCTTTAGGTCTATTTTGCCTGTCTCTAAGCTTTACGCCCTAATCTGGAAAAGGAAGTAAGTAGTACACAAGAGCCTATCGTCGAATCATTTGATGTCGTGTTAAAAGCAACGGGTCACTAACTTTTCGATACCACCGGCGTATTCGTTGCGCAGGTCTTCGCTTGGCCCATGGGTCAGTCATATTTGGACAACCATGCATAATCATATCATGCCACATTTTTCGGGGCATTCGATCGCATCCACGTGCTGGACTGCCTAAAGTTAACGTAAAAGTAACAGGGCAGTATTGTAGTCAAAGCGATGTCACGGAAGTTGCGGATAATTTTGATTGCTTTATTGTGATGAACTTGTTAGCGATTTGACAAAGTAGACTAATATTCATTTTGTTCTTATCGTATCTTCTAGCGTGACCGCTAGCCCCAATTGATCCTAGTCTTATAGTAAACGACTATACTGACTTAAAATTATTTATTTTTACGGCTGATTTTAATTTGAACCTATTTTCTGGGTTTGGTCCAAAAAGATTGGAGGCGGATCGTTTGAAACCTTGAGCTCTACAGACTTGTTTATGTTTAGGCTTAGACTTAGGATGCTTATTCTACTGTAACGACCATGTTGTATATATGGTTTCTGTCTGTAGCTTATGCTATGTCGATTTAAAACTACAAAATGGCTTCTAGACTTTATCTGCGGAATTGTTTGCGTTGTGTGTGACAAACAAAACTTACTTTCTGGGCATTTGCACACCGCACACCCATCTTCAGGTCTGTATTCAATGTGACAATCTAATCCTGTACAATAGACAACTGGGCATGACTTGAGTTCTTCTTCAATGACTCGTTCAAAATCAACAATTCCAATTATTTGAAGACCTGTTGAAAAAAATGAGCAATATCTGCAAACACGTGAACGCGGCTTACAACTTGAACAAATGAAATTTTAAAATATTTGCTAAATTTTAAAGCTCATCATGTGCTGGTTGCAAATTTGCAAGAATCTCGACACCCTTCAAAAGTAGAAACATCTTCCATTCTCTCCAAAAACTTCTCGGGGTATATAACCCGTGCCGATTTTGTGCAAGTTAGCCCTCAAATGTTCAATGTGTACATTGAAATATTATGTCACGTGATACTATGGGACATTTATGCAACATTTACGTGATGCTCTTAAGTTCTTAAGTTCTTTATAGTCTATGAAAAATGCGGCTAAAGGGCGCCTCGGCTATTTCGTGAAATCCGCGTGGCGTGTTGTTTGTAGGGACAATGGCCTGTTGTAGTCAATTTTTATACAGTAGTGTAAGCTGAGCAGCATTGCAGGGTACAACCGGACGTCTGCCTCCGGTTCCGGCTCCGGCAGAAAATCGGCTTCCGGCTTCGGAAGAAAATCGGCCTCCGGCTCCGGCTATGGCTTCGGTAGAATTTATGCCGGAGCTTCCGGCAATTTCGGTAGTAAAATTTTGCGTAATATTGCAAAATTTATCTGTTTAACGCGTTTCGTTTTACTCTTGTCACAATTTTCACGAAAGAATTTCCGAAGTTTTGCCAGAAAATTAGCGTAAAAACCAAACAACTTAACAACATACTGCAGATACTTGGCTAATTTACCTCCTTGTTGATTTGTCACAATAATCATGTTGATCAAAATTGTGACTAGAAACGGTAAAATGTGCAAATTCTCAGATAACATGATAGTAGAGCGGTCGGTAAAGTAACATTATCCGGCGGTTTTTGATCACTATACATAGTGTGTTGTACACATATTGTTTTAAATATAACACATTATTAAATAAAGTTGAGGTAAAGCTGAAAAAATTACAAACAACATAATTATATATTCGGTACCAAGTCTCTCGGCCGCTCGTTTTGCCAATTCAACAAGTTAAATGGCAAATCGAATTTTTAGCAGGGGGCATACTGGGATTTGACAGGCTGGCCCATGTAACGATCAGGAGCGGACTGTTTTACGGTTGGACTACAATAGAGTCTGTTTAAGCTTTCAAGACGAATTTTTGGCTTAAGCTTACGCTTAGGCTTAGGTTTACGAATTTAGGTTCTATACATTAGCCGACATATTGAAGGCCAAAATTTTCAGAGAACGGCTGAGCAATTCCTGGCCCCTTTTCACTACGGTCTCGATTTCATGGAAATGCGCCAGATTTGATTTGATTGATAACCGCTTACAGACCTTAAGATTATTTAAATTATATATGCCAAATTCTAGTTTTTGTTAACCTGGCGAACCTAAAAGCTAAAAAAATTTTATAATATAAAAGCTGGCGAACGATGCGAGCGTGAAACCAAACTTAATTAAAGTGTTGATACTGTGCCCTGTTGAAAGTGTTAGGCTTGGGTGGTCCACCTTGCGTCCGACAGTGAAGCAAAGTAACACAATTAATTAGTGAAAGAGCGGGGCCAAAATCAAGCCAATGCGCCGTGGCTTCCAAAGATTTTATATTTTTTCAAAGGCTATAAAGCGTGAAATACTTCCAGCGTTTTGTTCAGGAGCATGATGTTTTTAAGCTATTAAATTTTTTCACTGTTTTAATGACAAAATTTCATAGAAATTATTCCAATTTCTTAATGAAAATAATACAAAGTTGAAAAAACTATTGTCAACTTCTATAAATAAATTTAAAGAATGCGTTTTAAATGATTATATATTAAAAATGGTTTTAAAAAAATAATAAAAATGAACATTCGTTGCTATTTTTGATGCGAAGTTTGAGCTATTTTCAAAATTTCAAGTCGGTGAATTCTTTAAGGGGTGTATTTGAGCGAAGTTCACGTTCGCATACGAGGAAAAATTGCAAAAGATTTATCATATATATCTCGAAATTTCCGGATCCTAAAAAGTACGCTTGTACGCTTTAGCATAACCTTCTGAATCATAGACTACAGAAATATTCCAATATATATGAGCCTATACCTTCCGATCAGAAATCTTGGCCACGCCCATGATGAAGTTTCGAAATAAAATATTTTTAAATGTTCCGTGAAACACATTTTTAAACGCTCAAGTTTTTAATTTTTTGCTTCTTTTAAAGTTGTAAACGAAGAAGATATCCGAAGATTTGAAATGTACATTTCTGGAGGATTCAAGAAAAAAACGATCAGAATTTTTAAGTTTAAATTTAAATTTCACAAACGTATAATACTCTCGGGCCCATGTTACTTTAAGGTGCGTAACAGCAGATTAAGCGCATTCCTAAGCCTAAGCCTAAGCGTTGCAAAAATGAGTTCCTAAGCATAAACCTAAGCGTAAGCCTAAGCCTACGCAAAAAGGTAATCCAGACTCTAAACCACTCTTTTATTGACCCACCAGAAACCTGGACGCCCCTTAAAGTAACATAGGCCAAACACTCGATGCGAAGATTGCCTCTTGCCAAATAGTAATACATATGTGCTGCCCAATTGTTGTAAATATATTGGGTAACTGAAGGGTATTTTAAAATAGACACTGTACACGGAATAAACCTACTCATCATAAATCCTGGTTCTGATGAAAAATTCAGTTTGAAAGCTGCATGTAATGTCCAAGCTTTTACATTTACAAAATTCAATTTGAAAGAGCTATTCGAAATTTTTAGTACATCTATTTACAGAAAAAGATTATGCTCACTATCTTGAAATACTTTAGGAATCTCCTTATCCAAATCAACTTCAACAACACCATTGTTAGCCGTTTTTGCTTTATTGAGCAAAGCCTGTTGTGATTCGAGGTTTTTGATTTGAATTTCCAAAAATTTTTGTTGACGGCAGTATTCGTTCGCTTGAGCGCGGAGTTGTTCCTCACGTTCGTCCAAAGTTTTCGTGTTAAACATTGCTTTAAATTTTTGACTCGACCCTTATTATACACAAAATCGTTTTCAAATCCAGCCATCGAAGCTTACAACGAAAGCTCTTGAAAACGAAACAGAACTCTGTCATACGCTTTGGCTTAGTCTAAGGCCTACGCTAAAAACAAAAACATTAATCAACATGGTTTGTTTGTAGACGTGGCACATGCAACTTATCACAAGTATGCAAGACTCTTTACACAAAACTAGCGAACTTATGTCACACATGTAATAATTAATATTTGAAATTTGTCTGTTTTCGAACGCTGTTGTTATGCACTGAAACGAGTTTAAGCATTTCAAAAAATTTTCTATACTTAAACGTTGTGTTTTTTGCTCAAATTTCAAATTTTAAATATATTTGTATAAATGTCATAAATTTCATTGTCTGTATAATTGTTTACTGCTATCATTTCACTTCATCGTCAGACAGATAGTAGCCAAGATGTCATTTTTGAAGGGTACAATTTCATATTTAAAAAGAGCGAGAGCATTGGTTTTGTCATTTAAAAGAATTCAGAAGTTTATTCTTAAAGCTTGCTAATGATGCCCGTTTTGTTTGTCAAAAATTTTGCGACGAACTCCCCGTTGTACGCGCCCGAGTTATAAGTAAAAATAGTTTTTTTCACCACATTTATATTAAAATGCTTTTTAAAATGATCGTCAAAAATGACTAACACTTTTAAGAGTTTAATTTTTTAAAACAAATGAAGAAAAAAGGTAAAATTTTAGAATTGGCTGCTTAAACGATACTTACGTTGTTTTTTGAGTTGACACATTGAAAACGTGAATGGTGCAATTAGAGTAAATAGCAGTGGAAGCATCAGAAATTTTTAATCGGTTATATATATATATGTAAATATATATATACGCAAAGTTTCCAATATTTAAATGATTAGAAATAATTTGCCCCAAAACCGAAAAAATTCCGGTTTCTGGATCTTTGAATGCATTAACAGGAACAGGAAAACTGTTTCTATTGTGTTTTTACAATTTTGACAAAACTCGCGAGCAAAGCGACCCGAGAAGCTAAACACAATTTCAGTATTAAATAATAATACGCAATTTTGTTTTGATTTGTGTTCGACGGCCATGGTCTGAGTGGCTCCATTTTTATAATAGCTAGTCGTAAAGAGACGTGTAAAAACTAAAAGCTAACATATTTCATTGATAAGGTTACATCTGAATCTTACCAAGAACTGATGAACTTTAGTAATTAATGACTTTCTGCCTTTCACAAAACAATCTTTTCCTTGAAAATAGCTAGCATAGTGAGAATACCATACAAAGAATTATTAACTTTTTTTATTTAAGCGATAATTGATTTTATAATTAACAACGCATTACTAAACAGAAACATTGTAAATGTCTTAAGCAGGACCAAGCGTACATGTGAATTAATTGTTCCGTTTTTATCTAGCACGCATATGTCATCCTGGGGTGGGTTGAGAACACAGCCAGTGATTTAAAACATTGTCGCGGCCTTTTCCAGCTATAAGTGTAGAATAAATATTGCCTAACACCGATACATCTGCCCAGCCGGATGTAACACTGATTATCCGTTTCTGCTAAAGTATGCGTACTACTTGCATTGCAACCATGATAACGAACAAGCATATGTATATACCATATGGACTCGCAATACTAAAATTCGGGCCAATATTACTTTAAGGGGCGTAACAGTAGATTAAGCGTATTCCTAAGCCTAAGCACAAGCAAAAAAGTACTCTAGAATCTAAACCTAGCCTTTTATGGACCCACCAGAAACCTTGACGCCCCTTAAAGTAACATGCGCCAAAATTCGGATGCCTTTGTATGGAGAAAATATCAAATTGCACAATTAAAACGACAAATCTACACAAAATTGCTAGCAGCCTTTGTAACGGGTGCATTTGAACAAAACAACTGCCAGCGGCGTCATGATTGAAAAACATGAAAAATTAAACTGAACAACAGAATGCTGGACTTGCAGAACAGTGTTGTGATGTCCATGTATGGTTGAAACTTTAACTCTTCTGGTTGGCGGCTCGGGAATTAACCCCTTCTCACATTGAGTTGCTTGTAAGCAACTCAGCGCAGTGCATATGCGTTAAATAATATATATCGCACCGTGTTTAACAATTGCAACACGTATACATAGTACTAAATCACCACAAGACGTGAGAGCCCCCTCGGGCTCGAGCGTCAAGTTCCTATAGCTGAGTGGTGATGGTATACGCCTCCCACTCCAGTCACTGGAGTTCGAATCCTAGCATAAAAGTAGGTCTCAGGGGAAATAGAAAATATTCATGTGAGAAAGGGTTAAGATAACACGATCAGGGCCGGAACAGCCACTCCACATACCCCCATTTGGGAGGGCCCCACCCCTAAAGGGGCCCACTATCCTAACCGGTGAAAGCAAAGATTACCGAAGGTTTAAAATGCGTCTGGGTTCCCGCCCGCGGGTTTGGGGGAAGACCCCAACCCAGGATGCTCCGATACTGCCTATTATATATAAAACACCTATGTTTAATTAAGCTATACAATCATTGCAAGTACGTTTAGGGCTGCCTGCTTTGCACTTTGCATTTACAAGCTGTTTCAGTATTAGTATCTTATGCTTCGAACTTTATTCAAACCACAATGTTTTACATATTAAAAACAAATTAACCACGAAGCTTATATTAAACACTATCTTATAAATTTCAACTCACAACTCGATACTTATCATTGAATAAAAATGAATAAAAAACGAAACTGGAATTTCGTAACGCTGAATTCTGCGAAAATTACGCTATTCTTAATTTGTTGTCAATGAATTTAGATTTAGTTTCGTGGTAAAAATTACAGTTAATCTTAGCCTTTTTTTAAATTCAGATGTGTTGGAATAATTTAGACGGTCTTACACTGAGAATTCACCTTTTTGTTGTTACTTGAAGTTTTGGCCAATGTAAAGAACACGGGCGGAACAGTATTATAAGCATATTCCTAAGGCTAAGCCTACGCCTAAGCGTAACAATGAGCATATTCTTAAGCCTAAGCCTAAGCCTAAGCCTAAGCCTACGCGTAAGAATAAGCATATTCCAAAGCCTAAGCCTAAGCCTAAGCCAAGCAAAATAATAAGTTTAAAGCTTAATCTTACTCTTTTCTAGCCCCACAGAAAAACGTTCTGCCCCTGATCTTGAATAATTTAGACTGTCTACGGTGCGAATTCAACCTCTTTGTTGTTTTATTTTAAATTTTGTGCGTCTGGGTTCCCGCCCGCGGGTTTGGGGGAAGACCCCAACCCAGGATGCTCCGATACTGCCTATTATATATAAAACACCTATGTTTATTAAGCTATAAAATCATTGCAAGTACGTTTAGGGCTGCCTGCTTTGCACTTTGCATTTACAAGCTGTTTCAGTATTAGTATCTTATGCTTCGAACTTTATTCAAACCACAATGTTTTACATATTAAAAACAAATTAACCACGAAGCTTATATTAAACACTATCTTATAAATTTCAACTCACAACTCGATACTTATCATTGAATAAAAATGAATAAAAAACGAAACTGGAATTTCGTAACGCTGAATTCTGCGAAAATTACGCTATTCTTAATTTGTTGTCAATGAATTTAGATTTAGTTTCGTGGTAAAAATTACAGTTAATCTTAGCCTTTTTTTAAATTCAGATGTGTTGGAATAATTTAGACGGTCTTACACTGAGAATTCACCTTTTTGTTGTTACTTGAAGTTTTGGCCAATGTAAAGAACACGGGCGGAACAGTATTATAAGCATATTCCTAAGGCTAAGCCTACGCCTAAGCGTAACAATGAGCATATTCTTAAGCCTAAGCCTAAGCCTAAGCCTAAGCCTACGCGTAAGAATAAGCATATTCCAAAGCCTAAGCCTAAGCCTAAGCCAAGCAAAATAATAAGTTTAAAGCTTAATCTTACTCTTTTCTAGCCCCACAGAAAAACGTTCTGCCCCTGATCTTGAATAATTTAGACTGTCTACGGTGCGAATTCAACCTCTTTGTTGTTTTATTTTAAATTTTGTACAAATTTATCTTTTTGTTGAGCAAATTAACACCGACACATTTTACTTCTTGACAATATTTGTGAGTTTTCATACCGGATACATTTCAGTTGTTGAACTTCGTTCAACCTCAGCCTTTTGTTGATAACTAAAACGAGACCGCTTTTCTTAACTGCAATCTTCATTTCTCGTTTGGTTTTATCTTGAGAATATTTGTTTTTATTTTATGCTACGTATGGCCCATGTTACTTTAATGGGCGTCCAGGTTTCTAGTGGGTCCATTAAAGAATAGGTTTAGATTCTAGATTACTTTTTTGCTTAGGTTTAGGCTTAGGAACACATTTTTGCAACGCTTAGGTTTAGGCTTAGGCTTACGTAGGTATACGCTTAATCTACTGTTACGCCAATTAAAGTAGCATTGGCCCTACGTATTCTGTCCGCGTGCACAGATTAGGCTTAAGCCTAAACTTATCGCGTAACCCTGAAGCCTAAGCCTAATGTAATCACGAGTGCATATTACTCTCTGGGTAATAATCAGTTGGCAGGAGCTTAAGTAACAATGATTGGAGAATATATCTTCGAAAAATGTCTATTCTTACAAGTTTTGAATTACCTTCTGGATCTCAGAGTTCAAAAACATTTGCTTGTTCGCTACACTGGCTAACCCAAAGAATTTAAATAGAATTTGCTTCGATCTGCACATTGTTTAATTGTTTTGATCTCCAGTTTGTAAAAAATCTTTGTTATCTGCCTCTGTTATTAACGTTGAAATTATATCGAAAGACGCTGTGTTATGCCAATAGTGTCGTTTAAACTCGAATATAAGTAAAGTGAAGTTAAAAAATGTTTGTTTCACTGACTACATTCTATTAAGCGATTAACGCGAGGTGATAAAAAATTGAATATTTCAAAGTTTAACAATGTCTTTTAATTTGTTATTGCTGTAAGAGGATCGTTGAAACTCCATCCGGTTTTTGTGTTATTTGTCATTAAAAGTTTGATGATACGTGCGGTCGTTTTAAATTTTGTTCGAAGGAAATAATTTTATGAAATATTCACTTCAAAATGAGTTTACGGTATTTTTTAAAACGTCTTGTCTTTGGTCAAAAACGTTGGAGCAATGAATTGTATACTAGAAGTTAAAGTGCCCCGATAGGGCCAGAAAAAAAAAAACCCACACCAGAAAAAAAAAAAAAAGAAAAAAAAACAAAAAAAAACCCCCCACAAGTCAGTTTGTTGCGCGATGCGTTGTCCACTTTATCTTGTGCTCGCCATGTGGAAATATTTAAGAAACGACATTTTCCACAGCTATGGGTTTGAAAAAGGTAGCGAACGCAAATTGAATTTGGAAACTGATTCAATTTCTCATTACTACAAATTTTTAAAAATGGATTAGTTGTTGATCGATAAGGTTAATTGAAATCCAATTTACTACTAGCAACTTTAAAAAGAAATAGAAAAAGAAAGTGAAACAGTTTTCTCAATTTAGTCGCACAGTTCGTCCTATGTACTGCATACAGTTTTGCTCTTCAATTTCTCACTGCCGTTTTTGGTTTCGTTCAATTTCCGATTGGTATAAAAAATCTTTGTTATCAGTTTTCCATTCTTTTAAAGAACTCTTACACTTTTCATACTTACAATATTTAAAAAACAATAGCAGTAAATTTGCAGCCTTTATGTTAATTTCAACAATTATAAAATTTAGCACCTGACATGTTTTGATTTTCTCAATTCTCATGTTATTACTTTTTTCCTAAACCGCCGTTTGAAAGCGACGTTTCTAAAATTTCTACTCGGCGGACACAAAATAAAATGGACGACGCATTAAAACTATTATTTAACTGGTTAATATATACCTACCATAACCTCATATCCGAACAAATACGTTCCTTTTTCGACCAATTGTATCAAATATATTTACGAAATTAATTTGAAAAATATTCTTCAACCTGACACCATTTACTATAACACACCCGCAATAATAAAGCTGTACGAATTAAGTAGGATTTTACAATAAAGTTTAATACAATTTTCCATTCATTCGTTTCAAATTTATTATTTGACTCAAAAGTAATAATTGTATCATTTATATTATTGTTCGTAAATTATCGTGCATTATTTGACGGACACCAGATTCAATAATGTGTAGGTGTCGGGGCAGCGGTTTATCCAGGTCGTCATTTTGCGATAGCGTACGAGCAACTCTAAATGTTTTTAAGCCGGCGAGTGTAGCTCGTAACCTATTTGACATCTACCCCAGGTTACTTTCAAAAATGCTAAAAGTATGTTTTTCCTTCAAAAACCTAGGGATGTATCCCTTTTATACTGTCAAGTATTCTTCAATAGTGTCTGCGGGGGTTAAATACAACATTTTAGTTTTGTAAATGGTGTGGATAACCTTTATATTGCTATAAACCGCCGCTGATTAGTTGTCATTTCCTGTTTTAAACACATATTTAAATGAAAATCACGTTTTGCCTGCGCAAATGACCGCAATATAATGTCCGGTGGTAATAATATCGAACAAATTGATACTTTATTCGCTCAATATATATATATATATATATATATATGTATATATACATATATATATATTTATATATATATATATATTGTCCCCACTGTTTTGTAAATCCATCAACCAGCCACACAGTTTTACACAAGGAGCGGAGAGTTGTGAACGGGAATTGCCTTTGGTGTACATCTTTGCCCTCCTTAACTGGTAAAAAACTACCTATAGCGACGAAACAATTTACGAAAATTTCTCTCTCTCCTGGCTTCTGTATACACGTTTTTGCTGCGTTTACTAGCAATTTCTGGTCACAGGAAAAGCATGATCGTATTTAAGTCAAAACAAATTAGGTTCAAGCCAAAATTAAAATACACTGTAGCGATGTTTTATTAATGTGTCAATTCAAATACAATTGGTTCAGTTTAATTGGTTAATTTTAACGAAATCATTTTCGGGTTTGTTTTAATGTTGTTCATTTTAAAACGTAATTTGGCTTTAATTTTAGTAACTTTTGGTATTACCGCTGTTTGTTTCTTGAGAAGACAATTTCTATTACTTTCTGGTTATTAGGCAAAGTTTGAGGTGCCAAATTGTTATACTTCAAATAAACTTGAATGCCTGTAAACTATATGAGTTGTATTTCGTTGCAATACGTACACACATATATTATATTTCTATCTATATATTTAAAGCTAGAATGTGTCATACGTATTTTGGGCACTGTTTCAGTTGATTTCATATACATATACAAATTAATATACTGTAGTGACCCGAATAAGAGAGGGGACTGATCTTTCTTTGGCCTCTCCAGAGGGTACCCCCCTTGTTATATATCCGGTACAGCAAATGTCCATTGAATTAAACGTTTATTTGTCATGTATCAAAAACTTCGCCGATAATGCGAAGTCATACTTAGGAATTACTTTAAAAACTTAAGTACGCTTTAAAGTTTCAAACTCAAGTTTATTTAGTCCTCTAGTCATTTATGCGCTACAATTAGTGATAATTGAATTTATGGACTCTAATTAGGGTTTAGGGACTCTATCCGCTTACATACTTCTATAAGTTGATATTTAGCTGCGTTGTAACATTTTTGCAAAAAAGATTTTGGCTTTTGTTGAAAATATTGCAACCAAATTGACTAGTATATAAATTAATTTGTCACTTGCTGCTGTTTGCATGCAGATACATTTGAGCCAGAATAAAAATAATAAATATAATTTGGCGACTATACTTTTCTGGCCTATTTTCGCCCCAAAATTTCAAAGCTAGAGCGCTAACTATTGTATTAGTCGATATATACATCCATATTTGTGAGCATTTAAAGTGAGCTCACGGGAATTTTTATATTGATTTGCAAACGTTGTTGTCAAAAGTTCAATTTAAATCTATTAAATTTTAACCACTAAAACAATTTAACAAACCATCGACTTTGTGTTGCTGGACCCTAGGGCAATATTTGTTTTGGGGCTGTTTTAAATTTGGACCCGGCGGCTTTTATTGAATGGCTGAAAACTTTTAAATTTGGCCAAAATTGGGCCACTCGGCCGCAATCTTAGATAGCGAATGAACCCAATTTTTCTGAGTTTCTTAACTTTATAATACCCACAGGAGCTTAAACTATTATTCGTTTACACTCTGGTAATGGCTTAACAATTTATCAAAAGTTTATTATATTGAAAACTTGGCCAATGTTACTTTAAGGGACATAACGCTAGATTAAGCGTATTCGTAAGCCTAAAGTCTAAGCCTAAGCAAAAAAATGTAATCTAGAATCTAAACCTACTCTTTTATAGACCCACCAGAAACCTGGACGCCCCTTAAACTAACATGGGCCGAAAACTTTTCCAAGTGATTTTGCATGTTTCTTATTCGCACCACTGAACAATCATGGAGTTTCGGTTTCAGTTATTAACTTAAAAGCAAGAACGTTGTTCAGTTGAAGTGGAGACCCCACGACGAAGAGCAATGGGTGCGGCCATCAAATTTGCATTCATTGGCTGTCAAATAAACACGCTCTGTTAATAACCCATTGTGGCTCCGGTTTGCCAATTTTTTAACAATTTTTTAGTTGTTTTTAGGTGCCGACTGTCACCAGTCAGAATTTCTGGCTGCGTCACTGTAAATAGTTCTTGAAAAATTCGATTTTAAGGTTCAGGTCTATCCCTTGACTTTCGTACAGACGACTATGAACCTGTAACTAAGCGGCCGAGATTAAGTCAATATTTTGTTTCGAAAAAGAATAACAGCTCTTGAAGAAAATAGTTTTTCGCGTGGTCGAATCAAGGTTGGACACAGGAGAAATAACGAAAAAAGCTGTTTTTCATGAATTTTTACTCTTTATAAAAATATATTAATATTAGCAAATAACATATGCGACAGCAACAAAATATCGTGAAAAACAGTCTACAATAAGTTGGCTTTCTCAAGCCTCCGGTCCGGAACAAGTTTTGCTAAATCTCAAAGGCGCTGATTTACTAGATTTTGCAATACCTGTTTCATGGGTACACCAGAAATTTCTAGTGTTTGCTGCAGCCGCGACGTTTGTATAGTTTAGAAAAATAGTCTTATGCTTCTCATAGTAGTATCAATTTAGCACCAGTCTTAGCATCCTTTAACGTCTCTGTATTTGTTGAAGCACTAGTGGATGCATGTTTCTCGAGCAATTGGCTTGTTTTCTGGAAAAAAACGACGAAAAGTTCCTGTTTTTCGGTGGATTCAATTTTTCGTGAAAAAAGCCATCTCGAGTCTTGTATACGCATCTGACAAACAGATGATTAATCGAACAACTGAACTGTACAAAAATACGCACTTGTAATTGGCCAGTCAATCGTTTCGTCGGCAACCAATGAAATTCGAACGCCAAAAGCCAATTACCCAATCAAAATTTTGATTATTAAATTAGTTTTAAAATTGAAAAACTTTGTGTTAAATTTCAAACATAATTCGTTTTATTTATACACCACGCCTGTTCGTGAGAATTTAAACGATCACAAATTAAAATTTGTTTCGCTGTTCGTTTATGACAAACAGGCATGGCAGTTTGAGTATGCAAAGGGAAATACGGATAAATCTACGTCTAAAATTGTCGAAAAAATTAGAAAAACTGTTAGAAATTGGCTTGCCTGATCCTAAAAAACAAAAAAATTTCTCCCTTGCTACGCCTGTTCGCTAAACAAAATTTTACGACAGATTAATCCCTCCTAAAATGACATCTTCGTGGTTTTACGCGCTGTTGGTGACAAATACTATTGTAGACTGTAAACTAATACGAAACGATAAAGCAATAGCATAGTTATTTTCTCAAAATTCAAAACAGCAAAAGATCATTGTAGTCATAAAAATATTTATTTATTAAAGCCGGACACAATTTGTGCTAACTTTAACACAATTTTGTCTTTGAAATGGTTCATAATGAATATTATATTATGAATTGTTGTAATTTTTGGAGTAAACACTAAAATTCAACGCTTAGAAACCTATTAAGTTTTATTATTATTATAAAATGCGCGTTATGGTAAGAACTAAGAATTACTGTCCGACGTTGTCCACTTGGACTCGTGTAAAATTCGTCCATATTTAAGAGTTAACGCTTTAGGATTACACAAAAAGGAACTATCGGGTCCAATGATAAGGGCTTCACCTCGTTGTCTCAAACTTTTTAGTGATAAAATGGTAAAGTTGCTACGTTACAACTTTTAACTCTCAGAAAAATTGTTTTGTAACTTTTTCCATCCCGCAACTGCCCGTCCGAAATTTGTGGATCCGTCGCTGGTCAAAGACTTATGCAAACATTTAGGCAAGTTTTTACGTAAGGTTAAAAGCTTAAGCTTAATCCTGTGTGGTAAATGAGCTCAAGAGCCCGAGATTAAGTATTAAGAAATATACGGAAAATGTGCTCAAGATTGCCAATGCCAGCTATTAATGCGTTTCAGCAGGACTCAACCGGAAGTCTTCCTCACAGGCTCTGGTTGTGGAAAAATTAGAACTCCCGCAAGGCATCGATTTTGTTAAGTTTTGAAATGACAAAAAAATTTTCAGTCGGTTCATAGGTTTGAAATATTTACTTATTTATTAAATATCCAGTTCAAAATGGGACCACATATAGATGAACTTAGACTGTTTGAAGTTTTTGAACAGCCCGTGTCCTGATATACACTTTTCTTCACATTTAGGGTTAAGGTTTAGGCTTATACAGGCATAAGTAAAGGTAAGTTGTTTGACAAAGGCTTAGGCGTACGTCTAGGTACGCCTTTGATTAGCGTATACTCTCAGCTTACGCATGAAGCTATGTTTGGATGTAGAGGAAAGCGTGCAAGAATCGGTATATGAAATATATATACTGTAGAGACCCAAATCAGAGGAGGTCATGACCTTTCTTTAGCTTCTCTAGAGGGTATTCCTTGTTATTTGGTTACGGATTGTTATTTAGTTTTAACTCGCCCTCCGCCGCCGTTTACTACTGGTATATCCGATATTGCAACCATTTGTTGAATTAGGGTTGCGCTATACTTTTGTTGACGTCTGGCGCCATCCGTCACTCGTACGGCGCCGTCCGTCACCGTGCGATGCCGTGCGCAAAAACACAACGAACGACGCCGGAAGCCCCGACCACTTTTTTAAATAAAAAATTAACTTTAAAAAAAAAAAAATCCAATTCCCAAAAAATACCACACAACATCTATTATTTTTTTTTTTTTTTATTAATAACACACCACCCCCCCGTCTCGCTACGTCCTCGATTGGACGACAAGTTAATTGTTTGTGAATTTGAGTTGAAAATTTTTCGCTCACAGACTCGGCGGCGTCGCTGTGAGAATTACAATCAAATTTTACAATTGAAATATATATATTCGAAAACTGTGTCTATTTTATAGGCTTCATAAGTACTTCCTTATGCTTTTAATTGGAGTCGTTAATATATTTAAGTATGATTTTTGATTTAAAATAAGCGTATTTTATGATTTTCGAACGTAAAATGGTAAACTGGTGCAATTTGCAAATCTGCACGACCAGGTGGTTTTGAGCAATGGCTAATCCCCCAGCCCAATGGTATGCCGGTCTATTTTGAAACAGGTAAAGTAAAGAAACAAATTTCCACCAGTAAAAATCGGTTTTTACGTATAAAAGAGGTCCGGCTGATTAAACTTGTAGACAGGATTTCTGTTCAGGAGAGTATAACTTTACGAAGTCTGTGCAGGACGGTATAACCTTATGTCTATTTGGAAGGCTATAACTAAAAAATATACTTTTGGTCTGTAAAATCCAGAAAGTTGTATGAAAGTTTGTTAAGTGTTTTTTCTTGTCACTCCAGAAATTTCGGAAAGAAATGTATCACCCTCTTTCCTACAGTTTTGTACGCTACGGTGCAGATATGCGAGACTTTAACTTAGTTTCATAAGCTGTACCTACAGTAGCGATGGTTTGTTCAAAACAAAAACTGGTAGTACTTAATGCTTTAAAGTTTCGAACTTAACTGTATTTGGCGCTAGAGTCATTTATGCGCTACAATTAGGGATGATTGACATTTATGGACTCTAAATAGGGTTTATGGACTCTGTCCGCTTACGGACTTCTATTAGGGATACGGATTCGTATTGATTGGGACTCAAAATGGGGATTCCCTCTTAATATTGCCCCCATCTTATTCAGGTCACTACAGTATGTAAATGAACGCATTGTATTCCTGGTATTGTAAAGATTGGTTACTGTACTGTATATACCTTCGTGTTTTCCACTGCTCTTGCTTCAGCAAAGCTTCCTATCACACTTTACCTATTTGTAAGACTTTTAATTTTAAATCCATAATTTCACCTTTTTAAACTGGCACGTAGCCAATCTGATGCCAAAAAAGATGTGTACTTTTAAAAAATATGGACCACCCTGTAAATTATAGTTTGGGTCAGCAAAAAATGTAAAATTGAACACAAAACATCTCCATTCAGGCTAGGTTTTAAAGGCAATTGAAGGCATTCAGACCAGTTTTTAAATGCGATTGAAGGCGCCCTATTACATGTATAATTAAAGTTTGCCTAATATGTAACCAAAGATTTCGGCTTATGTTTATTAGAGACCTACCCACTGGGGAAGGCTTAGAGACTGATAGGTTTAGGCTTAATATCCGGCTTAGGCTTCAAGGGCGGATTATTACTTAGCATGCGCCTAAAATTGAATGAATTCGTTTTCGGTCTCATTATATGTGACCTGGAATACTTATATATACATAGTTAAATTGCGGATATAATCAACAGACTTTTGTTTCTTACTTGCAAATATATATAGATAAATAGATGTATCTTTTGTCAGGGCAAATCTTAGGGAGACACTCGGACCATGTTCCTCGAACAAAGATCACAAGCAAAATTAAGTATTCTTGTTCGGTACTAAAACTACGTTTGGCTTCACACTCATTCAGCTCGCAACTTTAGTTCATTATTGCGTTGCCCCGTCGACACAAGTTTCTGCATCATCCTTTGTCTTTTACCTCGAAATAGTTTTTCTTGCAAAAACGTTAACCTCAAACTACGCAGACTTTTTGTCCGTTATTTACTTGCAATCGAGTCGAAGTATAAACTTAAATTTCGCAACAATTTTCCAATCGTTAAAACTGTTAAACCTTGTTTCAAAATTAAAAACTTCACTCAAATTTTGCGCGAGTCTCTCAGTTTTAAAATCAAATTGACCAATCCGTTCCTGCTGTGTTTTATTTGTCAAAATAATAGCGTATTCCCATCCCTTGTATCGCCCTGCGGTATATTTTTAACGCACAAAGGGAAATAAGATTGCACCAGTACGAAGTGATTCTTTTATCACTACCGGATCCAGCGGTAGGCTGTAGATGTATCCAATCATAGGATACGTCTGAAAATATTTTCAGATGTCAAACATTAGCTATCGTGTAGGCTTAGGCTTAGGTTCCGGTTAACCTTTTCGTACACCTGAACCTAAGCTTGTGGCTGGAAACGTACAAGAGCCTTAACGTTTGCTAAATGATAAAAAACAGTTTTGTACCTGCGGTGCAATCATTAGAATATATATATATAGTTAACTGGAATATAACCTGTACCGGTCAAAAGAATTCTTGAAACGAAATGTATAATACAGCGAGAAAAATCCCATAAACTTTGCTGTTTCTATATAAACTTAACAAAATCTGCCGCTTCCAACACAATATCTTGCATCCGTCTCTGTCCATTTCCGGCACTTTTGAACAAACTTTGAAAATCTAAATCCATGTAATTCCATAAATCAACCCAAATCGCAAAATGGTCAGGTGGGTTAAAACATTAAAATGTGCCCCCGAAGATGAACCCATCTAAAGATCAAGGGCGGAATGTTATTCCGTGGGACTGGAATAGAGTGAGCTTAAGCTATAAATTAATTGTTTTGCTTAGGCTTAGCCTTAGAATTAATCTCAAGCTTTAGTATAAATTCATTCTTACGCTTAAGCTTGGGCTTACGCTTATACTACTGTTCCGCCCTTGTTCTACTCATAGGCCAGAGAAACTTGACACCAAATTGTTTGAATACGTTTTATTGTTGTCAGCGACGGATTTAGGACTTTCTTGTGGGACGTGGTCCGAAGTTGGACATATTTAGTAATTTTTATATCAGGATCTCTACGGGTTTATAGGTTTTCATTATCCAATGAGCAGTTATGTTTATCGGGCAAAGCGAGCGTATAGCCTTAGGCATACGATCTTTTTATTCTGTTAAGTGTCAAAAATAGAATTACGGATAAAGCACTCAAAAGTAAACAACCAGATGCTATTTTTGTTTACAATTACAATACAGAAATTTTAATTTTGCTTGGGTGAGGTGTTTGAGAATCGATTCCGGGATTCCCCAAATTCATTTCGGTTTTCATCGGTTTTCAAGAATCGTGTTCGAAAACACGAAACAGTATTATAAGCATATTCCAAAGCCTAAGCCTAAATCTAAGCCTAAGCCTAAGCATAAGAATGAGCATAGCCCTAACCTAAACCTTAGTCTAACCCTATGCCAAGCAAAAATATAGTCTAAAGCTTAAGATGACTCTATTGTAGTCCTACAGAGAACGTTGCGCCCCTGATCTTTACATGAACCCTTACTGCTTTTAGTAAAGCATTTTAGGTCTGTCGCTCATGAAAATATGTTCACAGCAGTCGAGCATATTGTGAATTAGTAAAAATTTAAAAAATTAAATAAACGATGTGTTCAACGGACACTGCTGGCTGAGAAAAATTCAGACGAAAATAATTTTGCCATTTTTATGACCATTAACCTTTGAAAACAACAACATCTTATGAACAATGAATCTCTTAAAAAGCTGTGAACACAAATATTTTCGGGTTGTTACGGAATAAACTTGCAACAAAAATAAACGTTCGCTTGAATTAAACATTGTCAGTCTGCCACAGTCACGGATTGACCACCTGAAAGAATAAACAGAAAAACGGAGTTTCCAGGGATTTCCGTTTTTTTTCTGGTTACACAAGTTATTGCTAAAATGTATCTTTAAAAAGTATTTCGTTTTTCCGTTTTTTCTGAAGGGGTGGAAAAACGAAATACTTTTTAAATACACATTTTAGCAATAACTTTGTGTAACAGTGACGGAACATCGCCGGAAAACTATAACAAATGGTTTTTCTCAGCCTCCGATCAGGAGCGAGTTTCGCTTAAAAGTGTCAGAGACGCTGAGTTACTCAATTTTGTGTTACCACTTTGATTTGATATATCAGATGTTTTTGCTGCTTGTGTTCATTGTAGCTGCGATGAAGTTGACTTAGAAGCAGACGTAATTTCGGTGGCCTTAACTGATGGCTAATTTTATTCAAGATGTATTACTGATTTAAATCCTACTTCGTTCGCCTCATGCAATGATTGCTGTTTCTGTTAAATTTTTTGTTTCGTCCAACGTTTACATACAATATTAACGCAAATTTTGAACTAAACTTTTGACTACTAATTCAAGTAAACATTGAAACTACAAATCCTGTTAGCAGATTTTTTTGTCGAACTCAAACCCTCAAGTTTATAGCCAGCTAGTTGTCAGTTGCTATTTTTTAAAATGGATGAATGATTTCTAGATCTACTTATTTTTTTTCTCAATTTTTGAATTACTCCTTACATGGAAAGAGTGTCGGAATTACTCCTAACATGGAAAATGCGGCACCGTCAACATTTTCCAATGATGCGATGACTGGTTGACACAGATTTTGACAGTGTTTTTATTAAAATTATGTCATGTGTGGTTGCTAATTCAGCTAATAAAATTTATTAGATTTTTAGAAAAATTTAGATGTTTCGGAAATTTTCGATCGCAAACTAGTGTACTTTAACCGAAGTCCGTATTGTCAAATGTGTGTATAGCACATATCATCAGTTGGTGATATGGTTTGTAACTTTCGAACCAGTAGATGCTGAGGCTCAAAATTCAGCACATTTTTTGCCTATGATACGATGTACTTTTGTGCCAATTTTGAGTTAAATAACGGCGATAGTTAGTGAGTTAGAAAAGCTATTACTAACTATGATAGTTGCAATGCACATTTGAGAATCTGGTCCCTATGCTTTTACTATACAATGCGCACGTGTGGGAACATTGAATCACTAGTGCATTATAAACTGTTTAGCGGCGTGAAGAGCATTCGCATTATATGCTAATGAGTATTTGCATCAAACTGTGATTATCAAACATCATTTTCTCTACCCCCCCTTTTAAGTTTACCGCCTCGGTGATTAGTGAAACAGGGGTACACCAACACTGAAACGCAGTGGCGGATTCAAAATTTTCTGATATCTCGGAGAAACGTTTTTGCGTTATGAAATTCTACAGCTTTCGAAACGTGTTTAACGAATATTTATGCAATATGTTTTTTCAGTTATTCACGTCGAAAACGTATAATGAACATCAGATGAATAATTTGCATAGCAAAATTTTCATAATTGGACGTCTGGGAACGATTGCGGTTCGCACCATTAACTATACGGGTTGGCTATTAAAAGCCTAAGCCTAAGCCTAAACATAAACTGATAGTTGGACCCAGTACCCGTCTTTGTTGCATTCTTTCGTTTGGGCAAAACTGAGTAGCTGCAAAGGATTTTTTGTAGACTGACATATTCGTTAATGTTTTTGGAACCAAGAAAGTTTATGTGGGTTGTCAAGAGGTCCGTTGCATATTTCATCACTCTTAGGCCATTCGTTTTTAACTATATTTTTCAACTAATCATGTTGCTAATGTGGTTACAGTGTTCAATTTACGTATCTTCGACATTCGTTCAGCTTTTTATTTAGATAAATTGTGCTTGCTATTGTTGTTATGACCAATATATGGAACGAAAACTATAAAAGCATATTCCTAAGCCTAAGCCTAAAACAATAAATTGTGTCAACGCTTAAGTATTACTTTATTGCAGAGATTCGCTGAAAACCGCCCCGCCCCTGATCTTTATATGGGCCGCTGTTGTTGATGTTCATGAAATCTGAACGATGAAATTTTATTCGTTTGACGGGGAACGGCGTTTACATTAAAACTGTGAAACTACTGGTGTATAAACTGTTTGGCCGAAGCAGATAAAACGCTGTTTTTGGTGTTGTATTTTTGAAGTATAGAATTCGTCGAATTTTGATGTAATTATGTTTAATAACTATTTGAATAATATACAATTTGTTCGTGACATTTTGTGCAACTACGTCGTTGATAGTTTTAGCTAACAGGGGACGCAACTACGGTGGCGGTAAATGGCGACTGTGACACCCCTGATTGAGAGCATTAAAAGAAATCTAGGCCTTTGTACACCTTAAACTCTCTATATTCAAGGGTAAGGCTAAAGTATACGCTTAGACTCAGACTTATGTTCAGCTAAATGCTTTAGGCAAAGGTTTAATAGGTTTAAGAACCGAAATATATGTTAGAGACATTTTTTCTTGCCTTCTGTCAATTTTTCTGCTCAATCTACTCACAGTAATTTTGTTGAGAGCCTAAGCAAAACCCCACCGTACCAACAATTCACGAGTTGGTTACCGTAGACATTTTAAACGGTAAAATTTTATTGCCTGGCATGGTACTCCAAATGTTTTGTTGGACACCCTTGTCTAAAAGTTGAATAAATTTAAATGATGGTGCGTATATATGCCCCATTTTACTAGGCATTCGTGCAACCAGCTAGTAAGCAAACTCTACTCCTGTAACTCAGGCTAACGGCACCTTGCTTCCGCGGCGCCGAAAGGTCGACTGTAGTTATGGCTGTTTGTTGGAGTATTTTTGCAGCTGTGCTGAATTGTAACAACGGTAAAGTATTTACGGTCGGCACTCCAAGGAATGCCTTCCAATACTGCCGGTTACCTAAGCACACAACTAATCAACCCTTAGTTAATTCCCCAAAATTCACAAGTAGCTTTGACACGCTTATCCACAAAATTCTCAATTTGCAAACTTAATCCACAGCAGGGTTATAACTACTTTAGAAAATAAACACGATACCCGAAGGCAATTAGAGTACTCGGATGTCGGTCAGGACTAAACTTAAATCAGAAATCGTCGGTTGCTTAGAAGGCTCAAGAGCCGAAAAAATACCGTAAACTCCACAAAGCTACGCTAAAACAAGCAGAAAATGCACCGGCAGCACCGACAGCAGTTTGCTGTAAAACACGAACTGAGACCCAAACAGCGAGCTCTAAACTAACTCCAACACTCCAGCAGCACTTGGCTGCAAAACCAGAACTGACACACTTTGAGCTTGAAACCACCACTTTTATACTCATAATTTGAAAGGTTACCTAAATTCAAAGAATTCGAATAAATTGTTAAAAATATTACAGGAATTCAGAAAAGACAACGTTTCAGGATTTCTAAACTTTAATTTTACTTCAAATTGGCAGAAAAACTTGTTTTGTCTTAAAATCTAAGTTTTTATAACCTTTTCTGAACTTAAAATTTTAGAGAAATTCGCAGAAATTTTGATGTTTAGACTCAAATTTAAATTTTCAAAACAAAATTTAAACTAAAAGTCCCAAAGTTTCAACAAAAAGTGATGTGTTGTTTTAAAACTCGAAATTAAAACAAATTAAGTTCCAAGAATTGTTCCTCTAATATTCTTCCGAAGGGGGTAAACTTTAAGTTCAATTTTCACAGAAATAGAAAATGGAGCATCCAAAGTAAACCAATAGTTTTAAATTTCCGTTATTCGAATTCTTTTCTCTTTACCCTGTCATCTGCAACTTCATCTCGCACGACCGTATTAAACTATACATTGGGCTCAAAGCAGTTCATTAAAATCAATGCAAACTAAAAGGACTACCGTCATTGCATATGTATTCTATGCTATACATATTCTACATGTGCAAACACGTGCTCACTGTATCAACCTACGCCGAGATATAAAACAATGTATTAGCCGCATTGTGGCAAATATTTTCGTGCATTGCACACAAAAAACAAAACAGACCAGAACCAACACCCAACAACAACAACAACAACAGTGATACATGTTTCAAAAATAAACCACAAAAATAAGTAAAAGGGGGTAGATACACTATGCATGATTATCCCCTTCATAACACTCTCACCACCTAATTTACAACGAGCTCCTGCGAGTCAATTAATAGATCTTTATAAAATTGTCTAGTCGTCCACCTAAAATGCTATTAACCAACCCGCTTTCTGTTACAAACCAAATTATAAACTTGTAAGCAAAATTTTCCAAACAAAACTGATCCATGCTTACAAGGAACTTCAGATGCAAAGTTATCCAAATAATCACCGGGCCTTAAGTTTTGGAGAATAAAAAAATTTTGCGGATACCTGTTGAGGTGGAACGTCAACTTCTTTACATATTTCAGTTCAATGTGTTAAATATTTCTAATTACAATAAAACAAATCTTAGTCAAAAATTCAAAATTGTAGTAATTGTCTTGTTGGAAACTACATTAACTCATAAAAGTCACAAAATACATGGTTTACAAAATCCAAAGAAACTAAGGCCAAATAGGCAATTAACAAACTAAGATCTCCGTAATCAGGAAGTGTTTTGAGGCATACCAAAGGTCATCAACACTATCTAGTAATTATCGGCTCAGAAATACCAAGGTTCGTATTCAGTATTTTAAGGTGTATAATAAAACTCATAAACACTTGTTTGATGCAAGGTCCCGTTGACGACTAAGGTACAAGATCCAAAGTAACTAAGATTGTATTTTCAGTTCTACTCTAATTTTTGTTAAAAACTAGGGTTCCCGTTTCAGAGATTTGCAACAGTTCAGAGCTATGATTACTACGTTATGCAACTTTTTAGAATCATCCAAGATTGTTGCTTGCAAAATGTATGGTTGGGAATATCAAAGTAATTTTTGATCGACTCAGTTAAATTCTGTTTCATTAAGTTATGAAATACAATTTGCTGACTCATGTAGTAATTATTTGTGGGTACTAAACCACTAAAACTCATCGGTGCCCGTGGCTGAATGCTATGCTTTCCAACACAAAACCTAGGAATCACATGATTCAACTTATATGCTAGGCTTGGCTCAACTGACATAATTATTGCAAGAACTAGTGTAATCGAAGCGTAAAACATAGTCAGCTGTAATTCCATAAATTTCGAGTTATCGAGTTGGGGTGTGTAATGGTTAGCACTCCGACAAAATTTGCGAAACTTGCTCGTTTATTCAGTTAAAAGAACTAAATCTCGGTGGGACCTCCAAATGTAACAACGGTACAGTATAGAGGGTCGGCACTCCAACGAACGCCTTCCAATACTGCCGGTTACCTAAGCACACAATTAATCAACCCTTAGTTAATTCCCGAAAATTCACAAGTAGCTTTGACACGCTTATCCACAAAATTCTCAATTTGCAAACTTAACCCACAGTAAGGTTATAACTACTTTAGAAAATAAACACGATACCCGAAGGCAATTAGAGTACTCGGATGTCGGTCAGGACTAAACTTAAATCAGAAATCGTCGGTTGCTTAGAAGGCTCAAGAGCCGAAAAAATACCGTAAACTCCACAAAGCTACGCTAAAACAAGCAGAAAATGCACCGGCATCACCGACAGCAGTTTGCTGTAAAACACGAACTGAGACCCAAACAGCGAGCTCTAAACTAACTCCAACACTCCAGCAGCACTTGGCTGCAAAACCAGAACTGACACACTTTGAGCTTGAAACCACCACTTTTATACTCATAATTTGAAAGGTTACCTAAATTCAAAGAATTCGAATAAATTGTTAAAAATATTACAGGATTTCAGAAAAGACAACGTTTCAGGATTTCTAAACTTTAATTTTACTTCAAATTGGCAGAAAAACTTGTTTTGTCTTAAAATCTAAGTTTTTATAACCTTTTCTGAACTTAAAATTTTAGAGAAATTCGCAGAAATTTTGATGTTTAGACTCAAATTTAAATTTTCAAAACAAAATTTAAACTAAAAGTCCCAAAGTTTCAACAAAAAGTGATGTGTTGTTTTAAAACTCGAAATTAAAACAAATTAAGTTCCAAGAATTGTGCCTCTAATATTCTTCCGAAGGGGGTAAACTTTAAGTTCAATTTTCACAGAAATAGAAAATGGAGCATCCAAAGTAAACCAATAGTTTTAAATTTCCGTTATTCGAATTCTTTTCTCTTTACCCTGTCATCTGCAACTTCATCTCGCACGACCGTATTAAACTATACATTGGGCTCAAAGCAGTTCATTAAAATCAATGCAAACTAAAAGGACTACCGTCATTGCATATGTATTCTATGCTATACATATTCTACATGTGCAAACACGTGCTCACTGTATCAACCTACGCCGAGATATAAAACAATGTATTAGCCGCATTGTGGCAAATATTTTCGTGCATTGCACACAAAAAACAAAACAGACCAGAACCAACACCCAACAACAACAACAACAACAACAACAACAGTGATACATGTTTCAAAAATAAACCACAAAAATAAGTAAAAGGGGGTAGATACACTATGCATGATTATCCCCTTCATAACAGAATACCTATATATAACACACCAAAGGTTTGTTTTGAGACCTGTGAGGACCGTTGTATTGTTGAACAAGCGTGACAAAAACACCAACAAAATGAAAATAATGGAATTGAAAAGTTTCCCACAAAATCTCTACGCCAAATGGGATTGCACAATATGCGGGATCAAGGAATTAGTACGGGTACGGTTTTGGGTTCAATCTTCTTTGGGTTACTGTAACGGGGTTTTTAGATTATTGTTCAGTTAGTATTAATACAAGAACGTATCATGCTTTCGAAAGTACTGACTAAGCTCATTTGATATATCTTTTCGTGCTTATTGACCAATCTACTTTCAAAATTTAAGGACTGCTATTCGTCCAGGTATAAAACTGTTAATGGGAGGTGAATTGATCGTGAAACAAGCGAGTGAGGCTGCGACCTTTAGGGCTCGCGCTTTTAAAGTGCTATTGTTGAGTTTCAAAATAACGAATTTCACGACGAAATGTAGTTCTGGCGTGTTTTTCCAATCTATTTTCGGCCCGTAAGACAAATAGGCCTCGGAGCAGCCGGTTCGAGTCAAAATCCACTTTTGCACTATAAATACCAGCCAATTCAGCCGTTTGCTAGCTGACTCGCGGCGACTCTCCTACTTGACTATCATTCAAATAACTTGTTTCTACCCGTATTCAACGCTTTAGACGCAAAGTTCAAGCTTTCAACTCGCATATAATTGGTCAGTGGCGATAACTGTCTTCAGCCCAAGATTAGCGAATTCAAATCCCGCGTTGAAATTGCATTAAATAGCTGAAATGCTAAATATTCATTCAACAAAGAGTTAATGTTTTCACTGGTACGTTCAAACTTAGCGTAAAATTTCAGAACAATGTTTTTCCGTCTTATGCAACAATTCTATATTTCAGGGTAGTACCTGCCATATGGTTTATCAGGCAAATGGTCTCTGGGCCGGTTGCGCTTTTGGCTACTCAGCAAAATCAAAAACCTTGATTATGTAATACTTTTTTAGACAGTGAATAAGTGTGCCGGTTTCCAGCAACATTCCAGATCCGATTGTTAGTGGTAACACAGCCCTGTGCCCTGCTGACATGCCGTCTACTCGACAGTTGAGAGTTTAAATCTTAGCTCGAAATTGAAACTATTTACATCCGAACTCATTAAACTGGTCTCTAATATCATTAAAATTATGACGTAAAATAATATTTTGTAAAATTGGCATATATGCATAATGCCTTTTATGACTTGTGATATATTGAAATATTAAAACGCGGCGTTACACTTTAAATGTTTTAGTTGTTAAACTTTTCCAAAAACATTAGGTACTTGTTCATCCCCGCAAATACAGCAAGAGGTGAGTGCGAGGGTCGCTCCTGCAGACATCTGTGCCCTCTTGGTCGAATAATTTATCAACAACATACAAACAATTGTAATCGTAAAAAACATGTTCCTGGCTCTCTCTATAAATCTACAAGCCCCCTGTGGTAATAATTTCTGAGTGCATGCATACAATTTGATTGTGTTTTTTGAATCGAAAATTAGAATTTTTTATCATTTTATATTCTAAAAAAGTTGAAACTAGACGCTTATTACAGTTTTGAGTTTTTTTTGCAACCTATGCAAGAGTAGTCAGAACAGTGGGCCCAGAGTTGGAAGCGGGGCTGCAAAAACCGCCCCGTTCCGTTCCGTCCCACCTGGAACTCTGCCTCACCTCGCCTTGTGGGGCAGTTACTCAATTTTTCCCGTGCGCTGGCGCACGGCCCACGTTCCTTTAAACTTTGACATACGTGTGAACAACGGTAGACTAAAGACACATTCAGTGGCAGATCCAGAAATTGCTCACCGTAGACAGGCAATAAATAAAATAGTGAGTAAAACTTAAAAGCGAGAAGCCAAACGCAATTTTAGTATTAAAATCTTAGCACAAACTTTTAGGTTTTATCTCTGTGTTGGTGGTGTATGGGCATGGGCATGTAAACAAATTTAGCGGAAGTTGAATAAATTGTATTTGAAATCTACCAACTATGACGTGTCATTTTAAACGGAAATATAAACGTAAAAATAAGTGCCATCAAAGGTTATAATATAAAATTAAAAATAAAATTATTAATTTGGTAACTCTGTTCATATAAGTCATTGAAAATTTAAATTTCCACCTCAGCGACAGAATAGAATTTTCCAAACCAGAGAAATACAATTTTATCCATCATTTTCCGTATACGGATTAAGGGAAGTTGCAAAAATGGTTTCGTGATGCAAGACGTGAAGCCCTGCGTACTAAAGTCGTAAAAGAATTAGCTTGGGGTTTTCCATTCTGAGGAAGGTAGCAAAATCCTTTAACTGCCGTAGCCACCCAATTAAAAATTATTAATAGCAGGAAGCAAAATGTTTCTTGGAGGAACAAGAAAACTTCTTAAAATAGAATCCGTTAATGCAGTTGAAAAATTTCCCACTGGGTCCAAAGATTCCGTAACAGAGGTCTCCCATTAGGGCCGATAGCCGGAGGGCGGCCACAGGCTCTGCCACCTGGAAGAATTCCCCTCGGAAAGTGTTCAACCTTGCTTGTAAGTCATCGAAAATCCTTGTATGCCCCTCATGAAAATTTTTAACCCACCGAGCAGAATGAGCTGACTACGAGCCGGCCTCCGCGGGCTGGTTCGTAGTTGCTGCTTTGTTGACTGGATCGAAATTGTTTTCAAAATATATTTTTTCTTCAATGTTTAGTTTAGCGTTTGCAGGTGTCCGCCCCACCTCCACGCGCTGGCATCATACGTTCAAAATTGGCCATAAACTTAAACGATTGTGTATAAGTTTAAAATTGTCTACAAATTTTATTAGATTTTATCCTTTAAAATTATCGTAAGACATCGATGATTTGTGTTTGTGATCGAAACATTGATCGAGTGTTGAAATTTTGAAAATTTAAGAGATATAAAAGCTCAACGTTTCGGCCGTAGTTTGAAAATGTTTTTCAATCTTCTGTTAAACAATGGGTTTTAATTACTAAAATCAACTTTGGTGTCCGTGATCTCAAATGTGTGTAGCACCTATAACCACTTGGTGATAGGTTTTGTAAAACTTTGAAACCAGCGCATGGTGAGGTTCGAAAATCAGCATTGTGTTAGCGTTTTATTTGCCCTCCTTCTATACCTATTTTGAGATCTGTAATCGCAGATGGTGGTCTGTTTGAAAATCTCTGGCTAACTGATGATATACGCTATATATACGCATTTAAGAATATGGTTCAAGGATATAGACAAACTAGAAATAATACTGTAGAACTTTTTGTGTTTTGACATTGTAATTAGTAACATCGGATAATCAAAGGTTCAAATTAAAATTTTTCTTGTATTAACTTAGCTATGGGATTCACTGACATATGTACCACACTGGTAGCGGTGACAAATCCAGAAATTGCTGACGGGGGGCGGCGGTCTGAAAAATTATGCAACTCAATTTTACTGCATGCTATTTGTGCTAATTTCCCGAGGCAGAAAATTTGTAAGATACTTAGGAAGGCACCTTACCATCTTATCACAATAATTTTGCTGGCGAAAGGGGTGCATACGCTTCCCCTTTCGTCCTTCTTGATCCGCTAGTGCGAACAGGCTTAGGCTCTCAACAGTTATCAAACCCAAAATTTTTAATTCACCAACATTGCGTTCGGCTTCTGGTTCGCTTGGCTCGCTTGCATTTTGCTCTGTTATATACTGTAGATTCGCCTACTGTAGACGCTCATGAAAAGTTGTTAGTTTCGGTAAAAATTCCTATTTAACAGAGGTTACTGCGTAGGAAAATTTACCAATCATATTAAAGTTTACAGCTATTAATATGTCGTTCCTTGTTGTCATTGGCTGTTTATTTTTTGTGGCTGCAAGCACAATTGGTTTTTATTTCAAATCATCGCGTTTTTATTTCTAATTGGCAGTTAGACTAAATTTTCAAATTTAGATTGCGAGGGTTTAGGATGAAGCATCATAAAAATTCAAAGTTCTTCTGATAGTTCAAATTTTTCCTATTCTGTTTTCAAGCCATTAAAATAATTTTGGTCATTTTATTGTTCACTCGTGCAAGGTCGAGTACTCGACAAACGTTGTATATAAAGTTGTCATTCTCGTGTGCTGCCGACTCATCAAAATCCAGCTGAATGCACTCCTTTGTCAAATGAAATTTGATTGGACTATTGGTCTATGATATATATGTCCACATCCCTGCCGTCCCAAAATTCTGCTATTCTCGTAAGGTGAATTTGAGATGGTCGGTGTGGTTGTGGAACGAGATGCGGGTAATGATTTCTTCACTCGGCTCGTGTTTTACCAGCGGAAACTTTTTTGTGTACCCACAATTCATCCTTACCCACCCTTAATTGAACTGTTTATGTTCAGAAAAAGACACTGTCTAATTTTACGGTGTATTGTGGCATGGTCTCGATTTATATACGTCACAAAATGTTCTGTTACCTGGCTGGGTAAAATTGAACGTGGCAAATACTCTTCGGAAGGGCAACATATTTTGCCTGAACTGGAGTTGGCGTGAGACAAATCTACGCAGTGGAAATGAAACGTCCAAATTGTGAATTTTTGAGCGAAGCTCGGAGTTTCGCGAAGCGTTTTATGTTTTGTACTTGGGGGTCGAAAGGTGGATGTCCGTCCGTCCCTCCGTCATTCTGTCCGTCTGTCCGTCCGAAAAGAATCTCAGGAACGGCTGAACCGATTTTGATAAACTTTTTTGTTTGAAAGCCAATTATCCTGGGGTGTTAACCTCGCATTGGGGTTTTAAAATTTTAAGCTGTTTATTAGCTACAGGCTAATTTGCATAATTAATTAAGCCTAAATTAGAACTTTCTGCAATATTTCACTAATTATTACAGTTAGAAGCAATCTTATTTTAGCATTAAAGGGTTTTTGGGTGCGAGAAATCGCGTAGACTGTTTACAAACCTCCAAAACCGATAATTGACCAGTTAGCTAATAGATAATTTGCATATTAGCATAGTTTATAAGCATAAATTAGGACTTTTTACAATATTTCGCTAATTATTAATGTTAAAAGCAATATAATTTCAACCCTAAAGGGTTTTTAGGTGAAAGGAATTTGAATAAATAGTTTACAAACATCCAAAACCGATAATTGAATAGTTAGCTAATAGCTAATTTGCATATTAGCTTAATTGACAAGACAAAACTAGGACTTTTTAAATTGTTTCAATAATTATTATGGTTTACTGAAGGTTTTTGGGTGCGAGAAATCTGTATCAGTTGCTTACAAACCTCCAAAACCGATAATTAAATAGTTAGCTAATAGCTAATTTGCATATTAGCTTAATTGACAAGACAAACTTAGGACTTTTTAAATTATTCCAAAAATTATTAGGGTGGCTGAAGGGTTTTTGGGTGCGAGGAATCTGAGGAAATTGCTTTCAGACCTCCAAAACCGATAAATGAATAGTTAGCTAACAACTAATTTGCATATTACCTTAATTGCTTACGTGTGTTCGAGCTTCGCTCAATAAATGTAGTCCCACTACGATTGGTAATAAAATTTTTTGCACTGTTGTTAAAAGTTAGCATTCTTTATGTTTCGGTTACAAAATCTCAACAAGTAAAATTTCAAAAATTAATCGAAAGTTGCGTATCACACTTACGCTTTCTTTTTACTTGTGGCAACCTTGATTTCAGCAAATTTTTCAAATTTAAATAACAGATGAATTAAAATGCCGAACAGTGGTTGTACTGATATTTCAATCCGTTACGCTCCGTACAAAATGAAACGCGAAACTCGTCCCAGCATCACCGCCACCGTGATGAATAACGAAAACAGCGGCAGAAACAGCAAAAGCAACAACAACTACAACAACAACAACACCACCACCAACAACAACGACAACAACAACAACAACACCACCACCACCACCAACAACAACAACAACAACACCACCACCACCACCAACAACAACAACAACAACACCAACAATAACAACAACAACAACACCAACAACAACAACAGCGTATTATGTGCTCAGTTAATGGAACACTTCTTAAACAATAATCAAAGCCTGGCTCAAAAATTAAATCTTAACGTTAACAGTTCTGAACATATTTCTGCAGTTTTGCCTATCCAAAGGCCAGTGACCTCTGTGGGAAGATACAATCGTTTATCTGCTCCTCTAAATTCCCTAACTCTTCCCGCAATTCTCGCCGGCGACTGCTTTAAAACGACACCAGATCGTGAAATATCGTCACCGACCCTGGAAACCAGCAACAATTTAAATTCAAATTTACTCGAAACTTTCAAAATTGAGCTTTCAGAAAAGTTAAACTGCTTTGAAGTATCAGAAATTCAGCCACTTGAACAATTAATCGCCTCTTCTACAGACGACATTCTATCGGCCAAAAATCAACTAAAACTTCTCGACTGTCCACAGGAGCAACCTGCATCCGGTTGCGGTCGGCGAAGCTTTGATCGAACAAACAGCGAAAACCTCATTAATAAACCTTTGGATGGCAATCGCTCATCACAATCAACATCCGGTATTTATTTTCGTGGCGTTGAAATTGGTCCTGAAACGCAGACAAATGCTGAGTCAAGTGAACTCCATAGTCTAGACATCGACTCAGCGAAGATAAAGCCAGAGAGTTATCTAGACATTGAGTCCACTAGCCCAGCTCTGGTCATGAAGATGGACGGTGTCAGCCAACTCCGTTGCTTAGACGTCGACTCAAGTCCAGCATCAGACTCGCAGGCGAATGCGTCTAGACGAAGGAGTTTTGTAGACGTCGAGTCTATTCCGTCGCCAGGCATGCAGACAGGCGCGTTCAGACAACCCCTTCGTCTAGACGTTGAGTCTAGTTTGGCGCTCGACTCGCATGCAAACGCGTCAAGACAACTCCTTCGACTCGACGTTGAGTCTAGTACGGCTGAAGAGTCTGAGTTTGGGTCTAGCACTATTGATGGTCTTTCCGACGTCGCCAAGAGTTCAGGAGTAGGGCTGCAAAAGCATGGAGCATCGTCGTTTAGAGTTGAAGATATTCTCAGAGAAGATATAACAATGCAAACGGGTGAGTTACTGCTTGTTTACGCGACACTGAACTCTAATCACAGTTTGAATCGCATATGTCCAAAATTAATAATCTTGCAATAGTGTATAAATTTGCAAAATATAACTTGGACAAGGTTTATTTCGTGAACTAAAATAGGTATATTGGCGAAACCTTACTTGTACCAAACATGTGACCATAGCATTTAACTCGATTACGCAGCGCAAAAATTTGTTAAATTTTTACTCTTCTTTACTTAAAATTAAAAACAGATGGCTTCAATGTTTTTAGTTTCAAACTTTTCTAAAGATACGCACGCTGAATATAAAATAAATTTAGCGAATGTGAATCGTAGTAAACACTGAGACAGGCACAATATTTGGGCAGATAAACATTTAAAGTCGTGTATACCAACTTCGGCCAATGTACAGAAGAGGGGCGGAACAGTTTAGCATAAGCATATTCCTAAGCCTAAGCCTATGCCTAAGCCTAAGCCTACGCGTCAGAATGAGCATATTCCTAAGCCTAAGCCTCAGCCAAAGCCTAAGCCAAGCAAAAAATTAGACTAAAGCTTAAGCTTACTCTATTCTAGTCCCACAAAAAACTGCTCCGCCCCTGATCTTTCTTGGGCTCCAACTTCTGCTATCCCTAAATGGTTTCGGTTTCCTTGTTAAAAAAGGTTACGGTATATATTTGGGCTAATACAAAATATCCTGTATAGAAGGTGCCCAGGAAATCTGTTCATATTAGTGGCTTATACAAAAGGGTTTTAGGTATATTACCTTTCGTAGTTTCTGTTGAGTCAATTGAAATTCCCTTTCAACAAAAGCTATAAAATATTAAAAAATTACGCTGCCTATTTTGTATTTTAGGCCGATCAAAGTCACAACAGAGTTCGCTCGAAAGTCCACCGAAGCTACCCGCTGCTCCGTCACAATCGGCTTTCTCTACTGACGTTTTTCCATCTACTCCGATGATTCGCCATCCACCGACACAACTGTACCCACTGTGGCCTCTCTCAAACAATCTTGCTCATTTTCCACTCGTTCAAAAGGCAGCATTATTAAACCTGCTTACAGCTCATCAAACTCTACGTTCGGATCACACGGTTGCTCGAAATCAACAAACACAATTCGCTGTAATGGTAAAATCAGGACTGGCATCGACGGTTGAGTCCCGTGATAATTTTGAATTGAGTCAAAATTCAGTCGCTTCTGTCCCGGCAAAAGTTGTTGCTGGCAACGGGGCAACATTTGATGGAAGATTGCAGAGAGTTTGGAGCCGAAGACAACACGAAACGAGCCAAAAACGTATGTACGGCAGGGGTTTGTTTGTTCTTTTCGTGTATAACAGGAGCGGAATAAAATGACCGCTAAACGTTTAGTTTTCCGTTTTGGCTTAGACCGAGTTATGATAAGTGGGATTGCTTTTACGTAGCGTTTAAGCCCCGCTCGCATGTGCAAGTAAGTTTGTGATAGTATACATTAGCAACTGCAATTTGCAGGTATAAAAGTTGCCATGAAAATTGTTAAATTTAGGCAAACACTAATATAAAGTTGTAGGTTTTAAAATAACTTTGACATAACAAAATGGTTAGTGCTGAATATACATATATAACACTTTAATGCAACATGAACGCATACTGCAGTTGCACTTTGTTATTCCACGCAAAGACGTTGCAGATATGTTGGAAAAATTGTTGTTTGGTACTTAACCCAAAAAGAATTTTTCAGAAGATGACAATCAACTCTACTGCAGCGGCAACAATAACAATCATAACAACAACAGTCACAGCAACAGTCGCATCAACAACACAAACAACACCAACATCAACGACGACATCAACAACCACAATAACAACAAAAACAACAAAAATAACAAAAACCACAACAAAAACAACAACAAAAATGCCCGCAACTTCACTGCGACAATTTTGAGTCAAACTGCCGATAAGAGCGTTGAAAATGAGCACGAAATGACCAAAAGTGACCACGCAATAAACGAATCCAATTCCGACGGTGTAACAGCGGTCAAAAACAAAGATTTAATCTCGCCAACAGCAGTAGTAAAACGTAAAAATAGCCGGCCAACGTTTAGCGGACATCAAATATTTACGCTGGAACGAACGTTCGAACAGCAACAGTATATCGCCGGGACGCAGCGAATAAAGCTCGCGCAGCATTTAGGAATGACCGAAATTCAAGTTAAAGTGAGTGTCATTGAAGTACGGCAAAAGTGACTCATGTGGTAGCTATATTTAACATCTGAATGCTAAACCTAAGCTTAATTGTAAGCTTCTAACCTTCGCTGTCTCTAAGTCACCCATAGTCGCCCTGTCTCTCAGTAAGCAGGCCCTTATATTTAACATGGGCCGCAAAAGTGTTTTTGTTGTTACAAAGCTGGCAAAGTTAATATTCAACAAACACAGGCATAGTCAGATTTCATAGTTCAAATGGGTATAATTCTAACCAAAAACACCGTTTGCGAATGGTTCAAATAGTTTTTTCATAGCTGAAGACTAATTTTAGAGTTAAATTGATATTGACTTCGAATCGTCGATTGCCCAAGGTCCGCAATGATTGGCGGCGTTCGAAATTCACTTTAAGAACGTCTTAGTACCCACTAAACCGAATTCATTCTGGTACTGTAGCAAAACTGACATCTAAACACTTTTCACAATATATATATGCGGATTCAATCTTTTCGATTTCCTCATAAGAGTTCGGCCACTGCTAGTTATAAGTCTTTGCCCACTAAACCTAATCATAAGCCTAAATTCAAGCCTGGAAGCCTAAGTCAAAGTTTCCCAAGTCTCGTAGAGCCCCACATTCCCTGTCTCTCAGTGTGTGGGCTCCAAAAATTAATATAGGACAAACAGTTCGAATTAACCGTTGTAAACAATATTTAAATGGCATACTAAACATACGGTAATTTAGGTTTAGACGGTCTATGTAAAGACCAGGGGCAGAATGTTTAATGCGGGACTACAATAGAATAAGCTTAAGCTGCATACTAATTGCTTTGCTTAGGCTTAGGCATAGGAATATATGTTGTACTAATACGGTCATGTTCAACACATTGGCTGCTTAGGCGAAGACAGACGTAGCGTGCAGTCTGTTACCGTTAACATAAGTCTTTTAAACTTTAGGTTTGGTTTCAAAATCGTCGAACAAAATGGCGCAAAAAGGCTTCAATACAACGAAAACCACAAGTTTGTATGCGGATTTCATCCGCCGGAGACCGGTTCAGTATGGCAATTGATACCTCAAATTTCAGTCAAAAACATTAAAATATTTTTATTTGATTTAAATTTAATGTTTCGAGTAATTTATTTGGTTAAATAATTATAACAGATCTGGTTTGCGACGTTTTTATGTGAAGTTCGGGTACTCGGGTCAACGTTACTCGGTAGTCGGATTTTTTCTTAAGCTTAAACCTAAGACCCAGCGTAAGAATTAATGTCAACACTTGTAACTGTAAGTGTAAACATAAGCTTTAGCGCGAAATTAAGCTAAATCCTAAATTTTATTTACCGCTGTTCCGCTGGGTAATACGGAACAGCCGTAAAAGTAGCATTCATCTGCTTCTTTAACTGGCTTAAGTCAACTATAGTACTATGCCTACTATAGTATGAGCCTAAATCTAAGCCTAAGTCAAAGTTTAAGCGTAAACATAAGCCTAAATCCTACTTGTACGCTTTTGCCTAATCCCAAGACGAAGCCCGAGCTTCCCGGTCTCGGAACCCGCAAGTTCCCGTCAGTCGATGGGCAGGCCCATATCCTTGACATGGACAGTTAATTCAGTACATTTTGCTCAATAAAACGAACAATTGGACATGAATGAATAGTGGCCTACGTATAGAACATGGCCGGAACAGTGGTATAAGCATATTCCTAAGTCTACGCCTAAGCAAAAAACAATCCAGAGATCAAACTTATTCTATTGCAGTCGCACGCAAAAACGTTCCGCTCCTGATCTATTTACACGGGCCTCAATAGGTATGCCAAACGTGCCAGAAGTGTTAGCTTTGTATATAATTATCGTATAACACATATATTCGTAATATTAAATTAAAATTTGTGCTAAACTGAAGCTGAAGAAGTTGAATCCTGGCTCGTGTACATATTTGTCACATGTAAAGGTTAATGCTTCATAGCAGTCGTGGCGAAAATGCAAAAAATAATGGTAAAACGGCGTTTTGGTGATTGCTGAAATCGATTTCTTATAAGCAATTAATTTTAGCTTTTCACTGCTTGAATACTCAAAAATGTTATGAAATATGCTGTATGAAACGCGAAAAGAGTTTAAAATAACGTTTTATTTTTGACGATATTCGTCAGGTTGGCAAGGGCTTGGGCAAAGCTATTAGACCTTTTTGTAAACCTAAGGTATAGCTTAAGCTTGAATGTAGAGAGACAGTGCACAAGAGCCGTTTGTATTTCAATATTTCGCTGTTCCTTTAGTTGTTGCCTGATCCTTTAAGGGCGACTAAATAACTAGTACCACGTTTATCAGTTGCCGAAGACAAGTGAGGCATATTTTGAGTGTCGCGTTTTTTCATTTGATGACGTCCGGTGGCGTCCGTCACTGTGTATCACGGTGCGACATCGTACGCTAATTTCGTACGTACATCACCGCATGGCGCCTGACGGAGGCACGCAACAAGTATGGCGCCGACCTTCGTTTGGGTCTCTATTCTCAATTCTACATCACTGTAAATTTCATTGAGTTGATTTTAACTGTGAATGAGTTGAATTCACTCAGAGGTCCTAGCTCTGAATTATGTCCTTCAGAACTCAGAATTCTGAAATTCCAGTTTCGGTAGAATTACTGCCGGTGGTTCCGGAGATTTCGGTAATGAAATTTTGCATTACAGAATTTATTTGTTTGGTGCGTTTCGTTTGAACATTAGGTACAAACCAAAGTATTTGCAACACCTTACAGATATTTGGTAAAATTAGCAAACATCGTTTTAATAAACCTAATTTTGCCTCACTTCCGGCTGGACCTCCGGCTCCGGAAAATTTTGTTGGCCTCCATCTCCGTCGTTTTTCACCTCATGTTGCGCTGCTGCTTGCAGCCAATCACAATCATTTTACAATGAATACGGTCTTCAACATACAGTTGCTGGATAAGCCATGGCTTGAGGATAAATTCCGCGCAAATACACGTTAGTCCAGTTTGAATTTGAGCAGGACATCGAAGCAAGATTAATCTAAAAGGGCTGTTGTACATTCTTTTTCTCCACATAAGCTTAGGCTTAGGGATAGGTCAAGGTGTGCCGACGCCTAAGTAAAAGCCTAAACTTCAGTGTCATCCATCCTTTTTCTTCTAGTGTCTAAGCTTAAGTCCAAGTCCAAGCTTTAACCATAAATGTGAGGAGAAAGTGTACCTAAGGCAATTCAGGTTTTGAACTCAAATTCAAACTTTACTCTTCAGTTTCATCAGTTTCACTGGCAATGGTTCGTTTTTCAAGCTCATCGCCGACGCCTTTCATCACAAAATCTGTCGCCCGGCCGGCCGGCTGATTCTCGGTAAATTTTGCAGGCCTGATATACCCCCGGGCCGTTCTCGGGTCTCTAAATTTCAAGGTTGCGCCACGTTGACAGCGGCGTATTCTGGATGCAATATCTCGTTCAAATTGTGCTATTTTTGATTCAGTTTGTTTGAATATGTTCATTACGTTATCCATCGCTTTGTTATCGTATGTTTGCAACAGTTCGTGGGATTTTGCCTTAGTAGGGGTTTTGTCACCTGGAGTCGAATAAAACTTTGATTTTTGAGGACCGCCGCCATTTGCATCGTGAGTTAGGGGGCCAAAGTCTCGGCTTAACTTGCGTCTCGCGCTACGGACTATTTTTGTCCATGGCGTGCCTGAGGTTTGAATCGGAGTAAGAGGTAGTGAAGTGCTAAATTGGTCAGGTTCTGGTTCGCGAACGTACTTCCAGTAACCTTTGAAATTGAGGCCTGTTTTCGCCCCGACACGCTCTTTGATCTCACCGGTAACCGAGTTTACGGCGTACTCTGACATTGTGAAACCTACAATGGATGTGGAGTATTTACCCGCATGAATATTTACTATTTTATTTGAAATCTAATTTCAAGCTAAAATTTCAACCTCAAGGGTTTGAGAGTTGAGCGCAACCGTGATCTGTATCGTTAATGTTTTTTATACAGCTTACACGGAGAACATTTAATAGTTAAACACTGCCGTGCTATAAATTTAGATATCTCAGTTGGCACCGACTCGTAGAATGGTATTAAATTACATAGCTAATAAACCATTTAAAAGTTTTGTTAAAACCTGCTTTTTGAACTTGTTTTGCGACATATATATGACCATTTAACAATTCAAGAATTGCTCCAAAGATGCACACAAAATGACCAAATAGTCGAAAGGTGGCCTCTTATACACCACCAAATTTCAGATTGAATAAGCACATAAGTCGAATAGGTTTTACCTTCGGACCTAAATTCATGGTAAAAGGGTCCAGCCAAGTTTACCTAACGGCATAAACCGCCAATGGTGATATCGGACTTGGTTTGCGATCCGTAAGTTCATTGAAAACAACGGTGTATAGTAAACTTCGTCAATAACATAGACCTTTTTCAACGGATGGCACTCAACCGGTAACCGGGTAAGATCAAGGCGCACACAGCCGGGCGGGATATGACCGCAGACCCAGCGCGTTGGTGGCGCAATGGTTAACTCGATTGATTTTTGAGTTTGCAAGATACGGTGCTGAAAAATTAATTTTGTGCCATTTTATGCTTTTCATTGCAAGCTTAAGCATTGATATTATATCCTATCGGCATAATATATACCAAAACCTAAGTATTTCGAAAACTATTTGGAAAGTGTACAAACGCCCAATTTTGACTAAAATTTAATTCCGTACGCGACGAATGCCAGCACTGTAAAATTTGAAAGCTATCGTAGACTTCCCGCACAATTAATGTCGAGACTAGATTGGATCGTAGGCTCAAGTTCAACTTTAGATAAAATCTAACGCAAAGTCTTAGGTAAAACTTTTCGGATTCTCATCCCTAAGCCTGAACCTAAGCCTCAACCTGCGGGAGGATGTGTACAGGATCCTGAAATTTGAGTGAACTTAACTGTGTTAGTTTTTGAGATTTTGAAAAAACTTACGTTTCGTCTTGAGGTCAATTTTTTACAATAGTACAAGCCTTTTTTTACGTGAATGACCCAAAAGCTAGCGAAACTATTCCGACTAACCGATAGTCTATATACAGTATCGTGTTTTGGCAACTCATGATTTTCGTCAATCTCGCTAGCAACTTGATCTAATTGGTGTTTGACTGCGTCCGAACTACAGACTACAGCTTGTGATAGTGGACCACACACTTGATACCACGGTGCACTGCGTAATGCTTTATCGCTTGCACTGCGCTAAAGTAATTGTAACGCAAAAATGTTGCGGCACCGCAGATATGTAGGACAGGACGTGACCAAAGTCGTATGATTTGAGCGTTTGCGGCCAGTTTTGTTTTAGGTTTAGAATACGGGTAAGGTGTAGAATTTGGTTTAGGCTTAGACTACGGTAAGATACAAATTCAGGCTACAGCTTAGGCTTTAGGGTTAGTATTATTCTTGAGAATTTTTAATATTCTTCGGTTCGCGTGGCTCCATATTGTGCAGACCCAATCAGGTTTACCGAGAAAAAATTGATGGAGCGAAAATTACTGAAATAGTTTGAGTCTTCAAACCTTTCTCTTATAGAACCATACGGTGGTCGATTGGTATGGTTACAGTATGGCTTGAATAGCACGGTGCAACCGGCGATAAAAAATACTGGAGCCGGAGGTCAACGAAACTTGCCGAAGCCGGAGGTGAGGCGAAATTAATTAGTAAAAATGATGGTTAATTTATTAGTTAATTTTAGCCAATATCTACAAAATGTTGTTAAGTTGTTTGGTTTCACGCTAATTTTCTGCCAAATTTCGGCAATTCTTTCATGAAAATTGTGATAAAAGTCAATCGAAACGCGCTAAACAGATAAATTTAGCAAAATTATACAAAATTTTATTACCGAAATTTCCGAAACCTCCAGCAAAAATTCGACCGTAGCCGGAAGCGGAGGCAGACCTCCGGTTGTACCCTGTTGGATAGCTATTATATCATCAGTATTAGGAATACAAAAATGTGTTAAATTTATCCACTACGCTAAGGAACACACCTTAAATTTGACCACAAAATTTCCGAGCGCATAAAATCTTGCGTCTGGCAAATTTGGTACAATAATCGAATAACTGGACAAAATTTGATTTTCAATGTGTCCCAGGTACAAATTATACACCCATGCCGGTTCAAATGCATCGAACAACTCGAACCAGTTTTCAGGCAAAATTGCATAGTACATAATCTCAAACCAAAACCCACAGGAGCCGATTGTGCATTCAGTTGAAAAGTTTAACAAAAAAATTCAAAACAAGTAAACATTTAAACTATAAAAAATAATAAAAAAACATAGATTTTTGTACTCTGTATAGAATAAAATACTGTAGTCAAGACTCACATTTACAATGTGTATTTAGTAATTAGGTATGTAATCCTACTGATAATTTGTCCAGAGAAATGGTTTCTATACTGATATACACCGCTGGAATTTGGCTGCTCTTGTACAGGGCCCGTGCCAAGGGGGGGGGGCTGGCGGGGCTAAGCCTCTCCTTGAAAAATTTTTGGCTTCAACCTTGCTTGTAAGTTAACAAAAACCCTTGTACGCCCCGCCTGAAAAGTTTTTAGCCACCCCCTAGCAAGGTGAGCTGGCTACGGGCCTGTCTTGTACACTTTTCCACACATGTAAGGCTTAAGGCCTCAGTTTAGAAAGGTCTTTAGGCAAAGGCACGGGCTTAGGTAAGCCTTACTCTAATCCTAATCCTGATCCTAAGCCGATGCCTAAGCGTAAATGCGGAAAATGTGTTACAACTTTCAACAGTCAAAATGACTGTAGTTGCCTTTAATTCTGTCGGCCAATGTTTAGAACAGGGCCGTTACACGTTACACTAGTATAAGCATATTCTTAAGCCTAACCCTAAACCTATGCTTTATAATGAGCTTATGCCTAAGCCTAAGCAAAAAGTGTTAAGCTTAAACATACTGTATTGCAGTCCCGCAGAAAAACTTTCCGCCAGTGATCTTTATAAGGGCCATTATATCTAAAGTCACTATGTAAAAAGTGCTTCGAAAAACACAATTATTAGAGGGCTTAAGGTTTCAACTATCCTACTTTGAGCTATCATCAGTTTAATTTAATTGTCTAATGTATACAAAAGTAAAGCATATACGTGCAAAATCGCTATAATTTTTGCTTGATGTCATAAAATAAGAGTATGCAACTGGACACATTTTGTACCAAAAAATGTTTCAATAGCAAGTTGACTGTAGCATATTTCAGTTCAATCTACTTTTAGATATATTATTCCCCGATTTTTCAAATTCTGAATGCTAAAATTTTCTAAACTATATGCTGACTCTGTTTCAAATTATGAACACAATGTGTATTTTACGTTTTCAACAAAATAGAATCTTAAAAATTAGGTTTGTTATGTTAGCAACAACGTGAGCTTAAGTTTCAAATAATTGCATACTGTAGCGACCCGAATAAAACGGGATAATAAGAGATGGGTCTCCATTTTGGGTCCCAACCAATAGGAGTCCGTATCCCTAATACGAGCCCGCAAGCGGATAGAGTCCGTAAACCGTAACTTTAACCAACTGATTACCATCTCGGGAAAGATGCCCTAAACTATTTTTAGTACTTACTATCTAAAATGAAATAAAACTGGATTAATAAAATAGGCCGAGGCTAAGCTTAGGTTGGGTTTAACGTCAGCCGGCTTCGGTTTAGCATAGGCCTTATTAATTCTAAGGCTAAGCCGAAGCCCAGGGATAGAAAATAGTACACAGTTGGGTATAGTAGTTACCCAAAATGCGGGTTTTCCATTTTGAATCCCAAACAATACGATTCCGTATATCTAATAAGGGTTCGTATTAAACGGATATAGTTTCTAAACCCTAATTAGAGTCAATAAATGTCAATTATCTCTAATTGTACTGCATAAAGAACTACTGGATCAAATAAAGTTTAGTTCGAAACTTTAAAGCATACTTAAGTTTCAACCTTGAATCATCGATTAAGCTTTTGGTACAAGAAAATAAACGTTTATTTCAACGGATAGTTGCCATACCGGATATCTATTAGTAACGAAAGGTGGCGGAGGGTGGGTTACGAATAATAGGGGGTACTCTATGGACAGTTCAAATAAATAAAAGTTCCCCCTCTTATTCGGGTCACTACAGTACAAACGAAAGTCTGTCTTCTGCTTCTTTTCAGGCAGAAAATCAGAATATATTGGCTCCGGCTCTTGCACAACTTCCGCTCGATGTACCGACAATCTTGATAGTGAAAGTTTTCGTAGCTCTACAAAAGTTAAAGTTGTATTGTTCGGTGCGTTTGGCTTTAACATTTTGTACAATTCTAAGGAATAAGTTGTCTAAATAGAAAATGATCCTAAAACCAAAATTTTTTAACACCACTTTAGAACTATCTACATTCGATTCACTTGCGGTTCACAGCTCCGGGAAATTTTACTGGCTTCCAGTTCGGACTTTGGTATTTTTCACATCCGGTTGCACCCTCAGACACACTTATGGGAATATTTTTTTATAAAATTAACATTAGTACGGGGAAGTAAGTTACCTAGCGCCAATGTTTTTTATTTCAGTCCAAAAAGACTTAACTTCTTCACTCTCATAGTAGATTTTGAAAACAATCCAATCTTAAAATCATCCTTACGCTGCTAATTATATATTTCTTATTTTCAGAGGTTGTATTTACGTGCGATTTAATACATCGCAAACAGTTGTATTTACTGAACTTCAAACAATTTTACTATTAAAAGTGAAAAATATATTGATTTTTACGCTCGTTTTTTTACAAATTGTTTTGAATTTTTTTAAGATCTTTAAGTATCATTTTCTTGAGTGTAAAGTGTTTGCTCAAGACTCGCCCGATAGCCGGTGTTATTTGCGTTGACGTATCAAGTAAAACAAGTATTGCATGAAACTGAGTCCGAAAAACGAAATATCAGCTTTTAATTGTACTTGTTTATACTGCTGTACATATGTGCAACTCTCACATGTGCAAGACTGCTGGTATAAAATACGGGTATGGGGCGTTCCAGCTTTAATAATATAGATTGGCAAACTGCTATAGCAGACTTTACAGTTGTGACCCGAATACGAGTAGGGCGGTAATAAGAAGGGGGTTTCTAATTTTAGTCTCAATCAATAGATGTCCGTATGCCTAATAAGAGTGAGTTAGCGGATAGTGTCCCTAAACCCTAATAAGAGTCCAGAAATGTCAATTATTTCTGATTTTAGCGCGTAAATGACTCCAGGAACAAATGAAGCTGATTTCGAAACTTTCAGGCATAGTTAAGTTTTGAGAGTATATACATTCCTAAGTATAACCTTACATCATCGCCTAAGCTGTTGATACAAGAAAAATAAACGTTTAATTCAATTGATAGTTGTAATACCGCATATATATCAGTAACGAAGGGCGCGGAGGGTGGGTGTAAAAATAAATAACAGTCGATAACCAAATATCTGAGGAATACCCTCTGGAGTGGCCAAATAAATATCAGTCCCCTGTTATTCGGGTCACTACAGTACTTGAATTGTGTAGTCTGATTGATACAAAACCAGCACCAAAGATAACCTATAATAATTTTAAGTTTTAAGTGATAACTTTGCGATGAGGTAATTAACGCGAGTGGAAGCCTTCATTTTATTAAAGCTTTGACATCTAAACCTGAGTCTTTTATACATGTAGTGGACAGCAAGGCCCGTACAATTTTACAGGCTCATATATGGGCACGACGTTTTTGTTTGCGGACTCTAGGTGTGCAGTTTAATTCTAATAAAATACATGACTTCAGCATTTTTTGCTATTACACGGTATTACACTTGACATTTTTCGTTGTTGTACTAAATTGAATTTATATCTGGCTTCCAACAGGTACTCAATTTGCCGAAACAGGAACAGGAATAGGAATTGAATCTGTTTGCAGGAACCGGAACAGGAACAGGAACCGGAATTTGAAATAATTTTTGTCACCGAATAATACTGTTGGGCATTTTTAGAAAACTTGCCAAGAAATTGTCTTCAGAGACACTTTATTAACAAAATTAAACTAATTGCAAAAACATTCATTTTGAATCCAGAAATTTTTAAAGACAAAGATTCCGGTATTTAAATCGTTATGAATAATTTTCCAAAAAACCGTAAAAATTCCAGTTCTTGCATCTTTGAATGCAGGAACACGAAAATGAACAGGAGCAGGAATTGAATTTTTGCAGGAATCCCGGCCGAAACAGGAATTTTGAATGAACCCTGATATATATGTTTATATAGATGTATATACATGTGTTTATATGTATATATGTTTCATTATAAAAAATATTAATTAAACATAAGTAAAAAACCGAGTACATAAGACTTTGGTAATTCAGCCGTTGTTTAGCACAAGTTCTAGAAAGTAGAAATTTCTTCAATCATCTTCCATCTTATGCAAAGAGACGAATTTGACTCAATAGTCACACCACATCAACGGTTTTATCTAACAACCATTTTACTAATTTTTGCTTAAATGTAAAGTTTTCACATCTCCAAGTTTAAGAAATTACGCCTCAAACAAAATTTTGTCATTCAGTTATGATGATTATATGATTTTTTCAAAAGTATAATTGTTAAAAATAGTTCGTGCTGGGTTTGAAGTATTAGCTTTAGTCACTATTGAACGCATCTTTTGAACTTGCACGGCTATTAAATCGTTTAGCAAGTATTACTTATTAAAGTTTTCTCAGATAGTTATCGCTTTGATCGGCAGGAGGCTTACTATTTGTGAGACAATATCGTCGAAACAGAAATTATTTCGTTTTTGAGAAAAGTCATAAATTCAAAATAGGAAAATTTAAAAAACTTTAAATAACCGCTTGCAAATATTAATACTACTTTGAAAGCATCGGGTGGCAATTGGTATTAGTTTAAAATTTTCAAGCGTTACACTTCAATTTCGGTCGAAAATACTATAAATAATACAATTCAGATTAATATATTTAGTTCTTTAGCCAAATTGTCAAATATTTGTAGCAACTATTTACAGTTTAATGTTTGGTTTCAAAATTGCAAACTACTGGTACTGCAGTTCTAAAATTGAGCAACGTTGCAGTGGGTATGCTTAAACAGTACCTACGCCATCTGTATTCAAGCTAACTTTACTGGCTTACGGTCATAAGCAGTGTTATTTGTTTACGTTCCGCCATAAACAGTCACCCGAGAGTTTATGACAGGTTTAATGAAATAGACCGAGGCTTAGGTTTAGGCTTCTGTTTAGGCTCATGTTTGCCGTCAACCTCAGTTAAACAAGGGTCTACGTAAGCCAATAGGAAATTTATAATTTTACAACTTCTGCAGATGACAAGACGAGCTTTGGTAGGATTTAGAAAAACATGTAGAGGTCAAAAAATTTTCTCCTTTGCTACAGTCGTTCACAAAAAACTTACTGTAATGAATAAGAGGGGTGAATGATATTTACTCGGCCTCTCCAGAGGGTACTCCCTGTTGCTCGGTTACGGAATGTTATTTATTTTAACCCGCTCCCCGCCACCCTTCGTTACTGATATATTACATTCGGTATTGCAACTATCCGCTGAGTTAAACGTTTACTTGTCTTGTATCAAAACCTTGAGCGACAATACAATAATATATTTAGGAATGTACTTTCAAAACTTAAGCATGCTTTAAAGTTTTAAACTAAACTTTATTTGATTCTGGAGTCATTTATGCTCTACAATTTTTAATTACGGTTTAGGACTCTATCCGCTTACGGACTCTAACTAGGGAACGGGCTTCTATTGATTGGGACTCAAAATGAAACCCCGTCTTATTACCAAGTCTTATTCGGGTCACTACTGTGATTAAAATTATACTTTTACATGGGCCTCTTTCTGTAACCAAATGTTGTCTACACCCGTATTATTAGCTCCTACGGTATACTGCTTCGTTGATACTTTGTTACACTCATTTTAAGATGAGTAGATTTGTAATTCTGATCCGTTACAGATATGTCCAACATCGCCACAGGTGAAACGTTTCATAATTGTTCAAGTTGTAATCCCGTTGTTTATTGTACGTGACGTCTGTGACTTATTACTTTCATGAATATAAATTTCAATTTTCTTTATTTTTTCTTTTTTTTCTTTTAAAATTTGATGAAATTGACACAATAATTTGAGTAGACTTTTGATTTTATTAAAATTTCAGGCATCATAATAACATCCTTTATTTTTGTATCGTTGCTTTTTTTTCGAGTGACTGTTAATAAATTTACCGTAATGTTTTTTAACGAGAACGTAAAGACGAGTTACTTACCCAGACAGAGATACAAAATGGTCACATTACTTACGAGTTCAGCTAACAATTTACTCCATAAGAATATTTACTATTTCAGCTGACATATATTATTTCAGGCTATTGTTCGGCTCACGCACGCCAATACAGATGTCACATCCGATGAGGAGATTTTGTTCAGCGCATATCTAACAGTTATTATTGGTCAATAGCCCGTACGCCTGTAAATATGATATAAACGTTAATTTTAGCACTACTAAACCTCAATTTTACCCCTTTTAAGCTATATCTTTAGCTATATGTTTAGGGATGATCCTTAGTAGGCGTCCACGAAACCATTTACTGATTCTGGTTTTAAATTCAATAAATTTAATATTCAATTTTTGAATTCGAGACATTATCACAAATTGCGCTGTAAAGTGATTTGAAAACAAATTTTGGAGCGTTAAAGAGAATAATACTATAACAACCCATATTTTAGAAATTATTAATATTATTATTTTTATTATTATTATTGTTATTATCATTATTATTAACAAATATGTTAAAATTGAATCACCTTCTGACATTTTGCTTATCTGGTAAGTGAAAAACTGATTTGTAATAATCAGGTATACTATAACATCTTGGGTACAGCCAAGGATTTTGTTTGATGTGAACGATGCAATTCACGTATGTATCACGATACGATCGGAAGTTTTAGCTTCTACTTTGGATATAAAAGGGACCTACGGATAGGTACGGCTGGCTCCGGGAGAAGTTTTGCCGCAGTTTCCCGCAATTTGGTAGTGAAATTTTTTAAGTAATTTTATATAAGTTTAACCTTTCAGTTAGTTCGTTTCTAACTTTGTCAAATTTTACTTCGCTTGCAGAGGACGATTCCGATTCCGGTAGAATCTGTTGACGTCTGGTTTGTTATTCAGACGAAGGAACTTTTGCAAAGCCACGGGGTAAAATCTGTTTAACGGATGTCCTGAGGGCAAATTTTTTTGTTCACTACTCTCGCTGTCAACATGGTTCAGTAACTGTAGAATCACAATTGAAAATGATTTTGGCTACATTCAAAACTTACAAGTTGTTTTCTACTTTCAGCTTCAACAATCTTCGCCGTATGTCGAGCAAATATTGAACCCCTAAACATCACAATGTGCCTACGTCTCGGGTTCAGCCACACATCCCTGCCTAATGTCCAAGGCCACCGTTCCCAACACGAAATCGCAGCTATTCTTGAGCCATACACAGATTTAGCAGTCTCTGGCAGGTGTTCGGTAGATTTCAAACGATTTGCCTGCAGCTTATTTGTTCCGTTATGCAGCTCAGAATCTTGCAACGATATTATTTATTCTCCTTGTCCAGAGCTTTGTCAAAGTGCCCGTAACAGCTGTGAACGCTGGCTGAACGTCCTTGGATTTGATTGGCCAGCGATGTTCCTGTGTGAACGTTCCCACGCTCCGGCGGCGACACGATGTCTGAAGTCACTAGACAAAGTCTCGCCGTTTACTACAACAACTTGGAGACCTGCGTTAGTGACCAATAGGGAATTTGAGCGAAATGAAAATCAGAATTTGGTTGGAGAAATTATCCCTCGTGATCGAGAGCGGAATTTTCGTCAGTTTGGTGATGAATTTTTGAGAACAAATAGCAGAATTAAAACAGCCTCTGGTATAAGAGAAGGTAATAAACAGCGAGAGAAAGAAGCGGCAGCTGTACTACGGCGTAGTCTTCAAAATGTCGCTGTAATATTGCCAGTGAAAACCGGTACCCAAAGTATTAAAGAATTCAATCTAGAAAAACAACTTGGAAAAAACGAAAGGAATAACAACAACAACGACAACAGCAATAATAATAATAATAATAATAATAATAATAATAATAATAATAATAATAATAATAATAATAATAATAATAATAATAATAATAATAGTAATCATGGTGAATTATTTAAAACTTCAAAGCTGCAGTCAATAATTCGTACAGGAACCACGTTCATAACTCCACATCCGATGACGGTAAAAAGTAGCAGTATCCGGGTGGAAGTACCGAAATTGATTACTGGAAGGCCTTTGGTTCGGAATCGACAAACAAACTCTGAGAATGAAGCTAAATCGGAGCGGTCTTTGACTGGATCCAGAGACCAGAGAGTCGAAGCAACGTTTGAAGCTGCTCGAGTCAGTGGTAAATGGCGTGAACGAGGTAAAGTTTCGCTTCTTAGTGTTTAGCGGCCAATGTAAAGAACAGGGGCGGAACAGTATTATAATAAAATTCCTAAGTCTAAGCCTAAGCCTAAGCCTAGCAAAAAAATTAGTCTAAAGCTGAAGCTTACTCTTTTCTAGTCTCACAGAAAAACGTCCGCCCCTGATCTTTACATGGGCTTGTTTAGCTAAGTACTGACTAGTTTTCCGGACTGAGAAGCGCTTGTCATAATGATTACGATTTTTGGAACCCAATCAGAGGTTTACTGGTCCATGTTAGCAATAACGATCGGCCCACTATGCCTAAGCCTAAACTCCAACCTAAACGTTAACCTAAACATAAGCCTAAGCTTCACAGTGTCTCAAAGTTTCGTGGTCTCCCGGTTTCTAAGTGGGCAGGCACAACAATTAATGTCAACGGGTGAACAGGTTATCTAGCACACCGGTGCAAATCCCGGCTGGTCAGTTGAAATTATGGACACTCAACAAAACGGGGGGAATTGTTGGTTTTCCGGTAAACAGTTTCGTCCGGGTTAGATATTCAATATGTAATTTTATTAAACGAAATACCTAACCAGAGTCACTTCTCAGTTTGAGTTCCGGCTTGCACCCAGGAGAACCATAGTATATTCTAACGTTCAGGCGTTAAGTTTTCGGACTATGTAACTCAAGGGCAGCACCGTTTTTGTACGAGACTCCTATAGAGTGAGCTAAAGCTTTAGACTATTTTTTGCTTAGGCTTTGGTTTTATGTCCGTATTCTCAAATGTGTATAGCACCCATCATTGATTAGCGATCGATTTTCCAACCAGTAAACGAATCACTGCTAGTGCGGATTATAAAATTGGCACAGAAGACAAAGCAAAAGCAAAAACTCGCTAAATTTCTAATCTGACAGTTCACAGTTTCGAAAGCATCAAGAGTTAGCGCTATCTGATGATAGGTGCTACACAACTTTGAGAAGCGCGGATTTTAGGCTTAGTTATAGTGTTATCCTTACGATGACACTTAAGCTTATACTACTGTTACGCCCCTGAAAGTAACTAATGGCCAATATTTCAGTAGAAAAGTTCACACGAGCACGAAATCGACAATCTCCAAGGTCCAAAGTCTCTCGACAATTTGGGACCACAAAGGCCAAACCGATCGAGGCCTTTGGGACAGCGAATTCAAATACAAATCTTGCAGTCACTACTGACAATTCGGGATTCATGCGAAGATCGAGACAAACGGTTGAAAAAGCGCAATGGCTGATTGGACGAATGCGAGAAATTATTGATCAGCTGGAGCTAATTTTACGTCGCCGGCGATAAACGTGTGAATATTTTAGTTTAATTTTAAAACGGTTTCTTATCTTAATATTTTAGCTTCTAAGACTTGTATAAAATAAAGATTCGTAAAAGTTCCATGTCTCGAATTGATGCCTTAAATATGTTATCTCTGCAATGTGGGCGGATCAGAAATTGCGACTTTTGTATGCTTTTTTCCACAGACTCAGGCTTGAGGAAAGGTCTGGGTAGTTAAACCTCAAATTAAAGTCTGAACGTAAGCTTTAACCTTGAATGTGAAGGAAAAAAGTACAAAAGTCAAAATTCGACCCACCACTAACTTAAGCTTCGCAACAGCAAGCATCAAAGTATATTGTTGCACGGTGTGGAAGACTCGTCTACTGCACAACTACCATTTCAGTCTCAGAACAGCAGAGAAAATATACCTGGCTCAGCCTTTTCGGAACTCCCACTGTAATGACCCGAATAAGAGGAAGGAAAGACTGATGATTATTTGGTCTCTTCGGAGAGTACCATCCTCGGTATTCGGGTCCGGGCTGTAAGTTATTTTTCAATTCAGCTGGAGTATATTTGGAGCACACGCGTTTAACTTTATGCCACCCATTTTTATGATTTTAGTCCATTAGTTTAGTAATATTGTTGTACGACTTGAGTATGCTGCAAAACGAATATAGGTAATGTTAATATATACCTACTAGAAATGAATCAAATTCTGCGCTATAGTATGATCCAGGAGGCATTTCGCAATCTAACTGGGGTAACTGACGTCTATGGTCTAATTAGTAATTTTAGTTTCTATCATTTACGGACCCTAATTCGGCAAGTAAACTCTTTTGTATTAAATATTCAATACAGGAACCCGGACTCTTATTATTTTGAGCTCTCTTATTGTGGTCACCACAGTACGTAATGTCTACTGTCGAAAATTTATAGGGATAACCTACAAATCAAACCTGTTGATACTAAACTCAGATATGAAAAGCGGGTAAAGATATTTAGCCGGCATCAGCTTGCATATGGAAATTTTGTTTTGCAATCGCGGGCGCAGCCATGTTAAAATATTTTACCCGCGGTCCGTCCATACCCATCTATATGATTTTAGAGTGTTCACAAGTAAATTGTTTATTTTGCAAATTACTGAAAACGTTCTAATTTAGAAGATAATTGCAATAGACCAATGGTCATTTGTCGTTGAAACGATGACGTGTTCAAAAATTCAAGTTTTTCTAGTACCACGCATACTTGGTAATTGATATCTAAATGTTAGGTAGGTTACAATGAGCAAATTTTTTATCCTCCCTTTGAAGTACCTGCTACCCTCGGGTATATATAACTACGATAAAAATTTCGACTAATGTATAGAAAAGGGCTGTTTACACTTGTATATGAATATTCCTAAGCCTAAAGCTTAAGCAAAAAAATTAGTCAAAGCTTTAGTTTACTCCATTGAAGTCCCGCAGGAAAAAAGTTCCGCTCACGCCGACCTTTGGACGGACCTAAATTTCTAACCCGACCAGCAATTACACGCGGATAAAAGGGTCCGTACAACTGCGACAAAACTAAATCGTAAATGGTGAACGCATCGTTTTAAGCATTAAGCATTTCAAGAGGTTGAAACAATTTAAGCCAAAATAGCAAATCATTCGCGTGATATCCAGGCAGCATTTGAGATGTCGGCAAATTCAACGACAAATAGTTTCCACGGTTTTTATTGAATTTGTTCCACTTGATTCCACGAATTGGCGTTGGAGTTGGATTTCTAAAAAGCAAACAACTTTATCTGTCTTTCACTAAGTTAGTTGGCTTTCAGTGTATATACTCATTTAGGACTGTTAATTGGGTTAAAGTTGGAGTTAAAAACTTATAAAGCAATAGAAGTTAAACGTATGGCTGACCATAAAGTATGCGAGTAAACTGCTCTCCTCGTGGCGTCGGTGAGGGCTGAGGCTTGTGCCGCGCGATTCCGCTCTTTGTGCAGGTAACCAAGGGTCCCCATGCGAACTATCATTCATTAATATGCTAGAACACAACTGATCTACTATATCGGTCTATATCCGAGAGTAATAACATCCAGGTTCGTAACCGGGATTTTAATTTGGTTAAAATATACTCGTTGTTCGGACCGCGTTGAAGATGTGGGCCAATGCATAGAACAGGGCCTTAACAGTATAATTAGCATATTCCTCCAGTCTAAGCTTAAGCGTAAGAAAGAGCTTATTACGAAACCTAAGCCTTAGCCCTAGCATAACCCAAAAACAGTCTAAAACTCAAGCTTGCTCTATTGCAGTCCCGCAGAAAACGTTCCTTCCACGATCTTTACATGGGCCAAAATATGTAACGAGGACACAAAATGTAGCGAATTATTTTTCATTCTAAGATTTAAAGGAGTGCATACCCCGTGACACTCACATGACTCGGCAACTGTATTCAAAACATTTTAAACTACATTAATTTTAAGTCGAAACAAAAATTTAAATTTGTATTCAGCTTTGAGTTCCGTTAAAACAAAACTTTGCAAATTACTGATATTTGGCAAAATTAGTGATAAGGGTTGCAACTACGCCGCGCATATCCTTATCAGATATGGTTTGGTTGTGAAACAACGGTGTCCACACTTTGGCGTTCGGATCCGCATTGAAATCCATATCGAATAAGTATTCGAGCATCGATGAATGAATTGATCCTAAACAATTGAACTTTATTGCAAGCAAGGATTTGTCAGAGATCGGGTGCAAAAATTTCTAAGGGGTCAGGGAAAACGTTCGGTAGGACGAAATTGCCGTCACCCCGTAGTTGTGGCTCTGGCATAAGCAGGTTAGTTTCCACCGTTTCAAGGTTGTAGTGTTTTGGGGGACGAATTGCGAGAAATCATCGTTCGGACCACGCGGCACATATAGTGACAACACCTAAGGATTGCGCTATACTTTGCTGTACAGGACACCGCCGCACTCCGCTATGCGTTGCTAACATAAATATAGACAAAATATATTTGGTTTCGTGAGACAATTTTTAATAGCGACGCATCGGCGTCCGACGGCACGCGGCGAGTATAGCTCAAATCATAGTGTCCCCCGTGAAGACAACTATGCAAGTTTTTCAAATTATAGGAACGTACCGTGCCAAGGTATTGAGTATGTTTTTGAGCTGCTCGCATGATCAAACGAATACAGGTAGACGTTGGTTGAATTCTGAGAGAACAAAATCGCTTCTTGGAACGCAGGCATCCAGTAGTCTTGAGATGATCGCATCTAAAAGGCAAACTCCAGGGTCCATTATACATTGATTGTTATCACGACAATTCGTCGGCCGACAACTTGTAACCCGAACTTTCATCGACTCGACAATTTGTCGCACATTATTGTGTTTAGGCTTAGATTTGGATTAGGATTATGATTTATCAACAACTCGGGGCGCACACCGGAATGCTTTCTACAACAATTTTAACAAAAGATTAAACCACACTGGGAACAGATCCATCGACGTGTGTAATTTTGAAAAAAATTATACTTCGAGCACCAAAACCGCTCACAGTCAAAAAAATTTCAACGGAGACGTATGCTGAAAGATCTTATATTTTACACGCTGGGTCAAAGTGTTTTAAGGATCATTGTTTTAGTCGAGTTGTTTAGCGTTTTTAGCTCGCTTCTGATCGCGGACACAGAGATATGTGTGAAAAATAAAGCTAAATTACGTACCGCCACAGCCTGATTAAACCAAACCAATTCGGTCATAACGCTTCCACCAGGAGACTGAGGTTCGAGCAACTTGCCCGTTTCAATGTATTTATAGTTGAGTGCCAATTTTAACGCCGCAACGTTGCGATATTTATAGTGAGAAACGCCCGTTTCGATCAAATGGCGAACTGCGTCCGGTGACAACGGAAGTGATTCGCCAGGAACCGTTTGTGCGAGATTGAAAAATTCTAAAACAAAATTTGGTTGAAAAATTTTCATTAAAAAGTCAGCGAAAATTCGAAATGAATTCTTACAGGAAATCATGAAAAATTTCATGTAAATATTCTGAGAAGAAAACATTCTAAAAAATACATTTTGATAAACACATCAATAATTCTAAAATGACCATTCATTCAAATTTTTTGAAAACCTAAGCCTAAGCAAAAAAAGTTTAGTCTAAAGTTTAAACTGACTCTGTTCTAATCCCACGGAATAACGTGTCGTCCTTAATGTTGACTTGGGCAGAAACATTTACGGAAAATATCTAAAAAATCAAACGAAGAAATTCAGAAAAAATGTTCCAAAATTTTGAAAAAATCAATATGCAATAATCCAGAAAGTCAAAGTCCAACTAAAAAATTGAGAAAACCCTTCGAAACAATTTTTGAAATACTTTTATCTGGTTACCTAACGCGGCTTCATCTTTGGTTGTACCAATAATAACCGGAATAGCTGGCCGGAGTTTGATTAGATCCGGTATTGGCTGCGGCAGAATGTATCCATCGACACGCGGTGCGAAAGGATTCACTGTATCCGGAGCCTTAAAAATAAGAACAAATGCAGACGTAGGGCCAAAATTAAACTCCAGCTACGTCTCTAGGACGGAAGCATTTCGCGTCAACAAGAACGCGGGAACGATATTTTTCTAGGGGTATCAAACATAAGTCAGGAGTAAACCCTAAACTCAAATGGCCATCAAATCCGATCAAGAATTCTATCTTTACCAAGAGTTAAACGTCACTTCGAAGAGGTGAAAAAAGCTTGCGAGCGAAAATAAATTGCAATTTTTGCCTTAAATATTTTAAATTCCAACACGAAACTTTAGTATTGGGGGAATATTATCGAGCCAGAGACACCTGTATATTTTTCCAGGGGTGCCACAACAACCCAGATTACCTCTGTTCTCACGTACCTGACCGCGGACATCTTTTCAGGGACGCTGATATGGTATATGAAGCGCGAGTGCCGTTAAAACTTGCCATTCTTCCGAGAAAATCGCGAAAAGTTCTATTATGTTTTCGCTTGCTCTGGTCACTAGTACGGGTGCTTCCATTCGCTTTCGACTATTCTTGCCCCCTCTCAGATCAAGATTGAATGTTTCAAAGCGACTGCTCCACTTAAATGCACTGGTTGTCGCAAGTAAAAACCAATCAGTCCAAGTTGCAGTTTGCGTTTCAAAAACAATAATTCACTGCGGTAAAGTTTTAGAAATAAATTCGGTCGGTAAAATGTTAAAAATTGCTAAAATTTAAAAGGGAAATTAGTATTTTTATAAACGCAACCTTTTGCAATATTTGATGTTGTGCGTTAATAATTTGTTGCATCGGAATCGTTTGCATACACTGTAGTGTGTTTCGATGCGATTCCAAATTTTGAAATGGTGCAAAATTCATTGCTGCATGCGACAAGACACCCGGAAGTGTGTCCAAAAACGCATCAGGTCCGGTTCCGGTAGTGACTGTGCCGTTGCCAAGCGCTTTTGTAATCGCACGGTCGAGGCCTGTGAGCGCGTCACGGACCGGAGCTGAAATAAAGGCTCGTTTTGTGAAATATGCCGGCGGACTCTTTCAATACGATGCCAGATTTATTTGAGGGGCTGGGGGCACAACTGATTTAGGGGTACAAGTACATATGTTCGCTCATGTCAACGTTTGAAAATCGCAGTTATATAAGTGCACCGCGAATTTTGAAGACCCTATTTTGCTTGATATTCCAACAAATTTTATTTGAAGGTGAATTACCTAATTGATTTTTTGACGACGAGTTTAAGTTAGGCATTTAATTGTTTTTAAATTTTTGCTTGACATAACGTATAACCAGTAAAGAAATTCTTCAGAAAACGTGCGAGCCCCTCGGGCTTGAGCGTTCAGCTCCTAAAGTCCAGTGCTGATGGTAAACGTATAGCGCCCGAGAATCCCGGGTTCGAATCTTACTTGAAAGTTAGGGCCAATGTAGAAAATAGTGGCGAAAAGTAGTATAAGTATATACACTAAATCTTAGCCTATACGTAAGAATTAGCTTATTTCTAAATCTAAGCCTAAGCCGCAGCAAAAAAGCCTAAAGCTTAAACTTACCCTATTCTAGTTCCATGGAATTACGTTCCGCCCCTGATATTTACATGGGTCAAATTTTATGTCAAATGAAATAGAAGTTATTCATGTGAGAAAGGGTTAAACAATTCTCGCCATATTTGACGAAGAGCTGAGCTGTCGCTTTCATCGTCAACGGGTTTGTTCAACTTTAACATTTTTAGCCTAACTTTTATCTTTCGTATTAACCCCGGTGCGAGTAACCCAGCTGCCAACGACCGATTTAGCTTCGTTGTACATTTGAAGCCACGATTTTGGATCATTAATATTAATTTTTGATTGGCCAATCCGCTGTCGAGCTGACATCGCAGCGAGTTGTGATTGATTAAATCTGAAATATACACACAAACTCACAGCCCCTGAAAGGTACGGGCAAGGGTACGCAGATACGCTTCCCCAGATTTACAACTTTCGGCCCATGTAAAGATCAGGGGCAGAACGTTTTTTTGTGGGACTAGAAAAGAGTAAGCTTAAGCTTTAGACTAATTCTTTTGCTTGGCTTAGAGGGTTAGGCTCAGGCTTAGGACTATGCTCATTCTTACGCTTAGGCTTAGGCTTAGGACTACGCTCATTCTTACGCTTAGGCTTAGGCGTAGGCTTAGGTTTTAGAAATATGCTCATTCTTACGCTAAGGCTTAGACTTAGGCTTAGGCTTAGGAATATGCTTATAATATTCTTCCACCCCTGTTCTTTACATTGACATAGTTTCCAATGATATTTTTGCATAGAATGTTAGATTAACAATATGATTTCACAGTGTCATATTGTTGCCCTGTTGTACATTATATTCAAAAGCCTAACGACACATGTTTCACCCAAAATAATTGCGTTGAAATTTCAAGACTTAATTCTTTGTCTTGTATTCCAGCACTAATTTTCTGATAATGTAAAAAGAGTTTACTCCGTTCATATTTTTTAAACTGTATTTAAATAATTGAAATTTACTTTTACTTCGGGTTTAGATTAGGTTCCACCCGATTTAAGTTTACCTCTTACACGTATCTTTGGCTGTAAATTTAGGGTATTTGATTAAACATTACCTCAATAGTTTGGAGTCGGCGTTCCTTGCGAACATTGGTTACTATAAATCATGTTTTTGGAAACCACTAAATCTTGTCTTGAGTTCAGAAATATTTGTCATATAAACGTTCATCAAATAGTCTTCAATTTCAAACTATTAACAAAGCGGGATTAGCCGGATTATTGCAAGAATCCAGACTAAAAGTATATGGATTACCCTTGGCTCATCGATAGAGACTCAATTGAAATTGGTGGTGGAACCGCTTCTGGATCAATGCATCCGACTCGTTCGGCCAACTTTTGGTCCGGATCATAAAAAGGATTGTCGAAATTTGTCGCCCACCGAGCAACACCAGATCCGCTCATTAAAATTGCTTGGCTATATAGGCCTGAAAAAGATAATTTGTCCTAGTCTAGAGTCCGTATTCTCTAATTTGACCATTGACATTGGCTTATACAGGGACAAATGCGGAAATGTATTCCCCAAAATTTTTGGAAAGAATCGAAAAAGGCGATTTTACAGGCTATAAAATAAGCCGCACCCTCAGACGGGAAAAAATTGTCTGTCTCCTTGTGCTTGCTCGCAAACAACTTTTTTTACGTAATTTTTCCATCCCGAAATACAATCTTGGCTTCGTTCCTGTATACTGTGCGTAGCATCAGTCCGAGTATAAACTTGGCGAGAAACAGAGAGAATATATCCGGTTCCGAAATTTCAGGAGAGACAAGGCAAAGCACTTTAAACAGGCTTTAGTGTAATCTTCTAGGTCCTAGAGGTCAAAAATTTAACATCGCGTAGGTAATTCAGCTTAAATCTGAATACCTCTCGCTACTGGGCTCATTGTGATCAGTGAAGCAATAGCGGCGCCAGCACCGTCGCCAATGAGAGTTATCGCTTCAGGATCGCCGTTGAAATTTCGAATTTCATTTTTAACCCACCGTAATGCAGCTAATGCATCGTACATCGCGTAGTTTCCCGGAGCAACGCTTGATTTTGTGCTCCAAAACCCTGAAAGTTGGTGTTCGATCATTGATTACAGCTTATTTTGCTAAGAAAATGCTATTTTAGACGCCTTTCCGCGCTATAAACAGCATCTTATCGTTAAATGTGTTCCGTTTTCCAAGTGCTAATTTAGCTTCAATTCAAACGTTTTTTCTCATATCGAGAAAGGCGTTTCGTATTTATGAACGAATCCTAACTCGAGAAGAAAAACTGGTCAAATTATTTCATTTAGATTCAACTTCAAACACTTACCTATCACTCAGGCTCGGCCTCGGCCGTCAGGTAAATATTTTAGATGGGCATATCGTAGCTTTGCGTCTAACTGGTGGGGCCAATGGTGTAAATACAAATTCTCACGCTACAATTGCTTTCTTTGGGCAAATAATTTTTTAAAGCAGTCTTACGTACGCTTATAGCACTGAACTTTTACTAAATTGTGAATAAGAATAACTAAAACTAAAATACCGTCTTTGTCGCATACCTAATGCCCCCAAGCGATAATTAAACGTCACCAAAATCACCCCTCGGCTAACTATGTTACGTAGTGCGCCCATAACAGGATAGTCAGATGCAGAACCGCGAACGTATGACCCCCCGTGAATCCAAAACAACACCGGATACTGCCTGCTGGTCGTCTGAAAATAACTTTTTACTTTGTACAATTTATAAATGACAAAACCAAAGGCATTAACTTATGGCCGGAACAGCCACTCTCATTCCTTCCAGTTGAGATTGGCAACCCAAAAATGAACCCCAGGAGTCGAGTTAAAAACCGCCGTAGTTTTGAAATGAGTCCATACTCTCTTGAAAACAAATCCGTGCTGAGTCCATGCATTAAGTCATTAGATGTGCCGTTTTGTAACTTTGCTGAGATGTCTATTTTCATGTTCTGACACTGGAGTAAATTTTCTACCCAGTACAATTACATCTTCAAAATCTTAGTTATCTTTGGAAGCTGGAAAAGCTTGATTTACTCATTCATAGGGGTAAGAGTTTAACCTTTTCGATTTATGCGACCAGGGTGGGACATTAGCCGCGGGTAAACGCGGGTCGGGTAAAAAAATTTCAGGCGCGGGTATACGCGCGGGCAAAGATTTTTATCACGCGAGTAAAAATTTTGTTTTTACGTTCGGAAAACTGTTAAGTGTTAAAATAGAAAACCTACGCTATTAAAATTTCATTTGTAAAATTCGTTGAAGCTATATCGCAAAACTTCATTAAAGCGCGAATCACCAGCAATCTTTAAAATATGGTTAGGCTTCATACGGGAGTAAAAGATGGGTCGTTTGTAGATCTTTTTGCTCGGGTACATCTGTGGGTTGTTTGCGTTTCTAAAACGCGGGTAGGGTAAAAAATCCGTACCCACTTCCCACTCTGGATGCGGCTGCCACGTTCATCAGCTACACACAAAAAAGTAATTCTGAATTTATTCAGAAAAGTGTTTTCTGTGGCAAATCTTGAAAAGTTTTGCTGATATTTAAGGCAATTTTTCTAAAAATAACTAGAAAACGTTTATTTTCAGACTTTACTGCAAAACTTTTTCTTGAAAACATTTCTGTTATAACAGAAATGCTTTTCACGTGCACATTGCTAATCATATTTCTCAAATGTAAGAAATTTTTTCTAAAATGTCAGAAATGTTATTTTGAGTGTAGTGTATGCAAAAATTTTCAAAATCGAACCAATTTTGACACAAACGACAGCTGTGTAATTAACGCTAGACATCTGCTCTTACAGTTTCACTATCCAGCGCAAATATGTTAAGATAAAGACAATCTTCGGCCATATTTGCATAATCGTACGGTAGCGCAGGACACGATTTGCCAAACGTGAACGCGTCTCGAGGACTGGTCCACCGGCGCATTTCTTGTGGACGCTAAAATTGTAACCGCAAACTTAATTCAGAGAGTAACCGGATATCCGATTGTTTTAATGATCGCTTTTCGGTACGCAAATCATTTCACTCGCAACTGCAACTTCCACACGCAATTATTAACTGCGAGAACTTGCCGCTGCAACTTGCAACTGGAAGCTTTGTTCGAAAACCCAATAACAAAACTTGCAGCTGTAAGTTCTCGCTGTAAAACTAGCCCGTGCAATTACATCTGCACGGTTCAGCTGTAAAAACATGCACTTGAAAATTGCAGCATGCGAGTTCTCGCTGCGAAAAACTTCCACGTGTGAATAGGGCTCAATTCTTTTACTGGTATTCAACTCAAACAAATTGTAAATATTGTAGGTCATCCTAGTATTTACTTTGGTTTTAAGTAACATTAATTTGCATAGACCAACCTAACAATAACCAACCATAAAAATAGAACTGAACCGTTCTAACTGGTCATTGATGCCGCGTCTGATTATACATGGCAAATGCGCCATAAATTTATTAAAACAACTGCTTAATGCTGCTAAATCTGGCGGGCGAAGTGGAGGGCTCGGCCCCCTGGCAAAATTTTAGCTTGGCCTACAAAACTTTAACCACTCTTGCAAGTCATCGAAAACCCTTGCATGCCCGTCCTGAAAAATGTATACCGCCCCCTACCTAGGTGAGCAGCCTACACGCCTGGCATCATATACCTTAAATCGTAAGGACTCCAATGGCGGTCTGGCGTATGGCACGCCAAGGTAAACCACAAATTGTTGATCGTTTTCGCGGATGGCAATCTTTTTCCCACGGATAAGCCCACGTGACGTAATCGCGGTTCGGGTGGGAAAATTTTGCGAGACACAAAACTGGACTAGTGTTACTAATAGTAAGCCAGAACTTGCAAATGCAGCGAGACCAGGGATAGGGATTTGAGACATTGCAAAATGCTATTTGAAATAAGAGTAAAGTTTTAAAACTATAATAATGACTTTTTACTACTTTAGGCTACTGCTCGGGCCCGCAGCCAAAACGGGCCAATGGGGAAGCAGCCCCCCCCTGGAAAAATATTGCCGCCTACAAAAAGATTTCAACCTTGCTTGTAATTCACAGAAAACCCTTGTATGCCCCTTGTGAAAAGCTGTTCGCTCACGTCTAGCGAGTTGGCTACGGTCCTCTATTGTTTTGAGCCATATCAGGACTGCTGGACGATTATGCGTTAAGCACTTCGTACATAGTCGCTGCCAGCATATTGCGTTCAAATTTGCAAATATGGCTTTTCAGCAAAAGGTACATTTGCGTATCTGTGTGACCCCATTAGGTGATATTTTTACTCTACATAGCTACCTGTATAAACAAATTGCTTACCAAACTCAAGGGAGTCTATTATGCACCCCCTTGAATATACATGCAGGAGCCCAGCACATTTCAAGTATGTTTTGAACACAGCAAAGTTCGAATCTTTTTACTCCTATGACGCAACTTTTAAATCTTAAAATACCGAAACGTTTGCAAAACGCGTTTTTAGTAGATTTTAAAACTGATTAAGGACCTACATCGAACGGATAATCTTAGATCAACTATTGACAGGAGTTTATTGTTTGATTTTCTTTTGCCATGGTTCCCCAGAAACTTTTTGGCCAATGTTACTTTAACGGGCGTAACAGTAGATTAAGCGTATTCCTAAGCCTAAGTCTAAGCCTAAGCGTTGCAAAAATGGGTTCCTAAGCCTAAGCCTAAGCCTAAACAAAAAAATGTAATCTAGAATCTAAACCTACTCTTTTATGGACCTACCAGAAACCTGGACGCTCTTTAAAGTAACATGAGCCAACATTTTATAACAAATTTGTATGATAGAAAACAGCACAGTACCAAAGACAGTGACGACTCTGGGGGGCAAAATTTCACAGGTAATAAACTTATTTTTGACCCATACTGTAGTGACCCAAATAAGAGGGGGTCCCCATTTTGAGTCCCAATTAATAAGAGTCCGTATCTCTAATAATAATCCGTAAGTGGGCAGAGTCCTTAAACCCTTGTTAGAGTCCATGAATGTCTATTATCCCTAATTGTAGCTCATGAATGACTCCAAGGCCAAGAAACTTTTAAAGCGCGCTTATACTATAGTGTATAAAACAGAGAAATAAACTGCGTAGAACGGCAATTGACACTATATAGTTTTTGTCGAGATGCTGTTGGGGGGGCCACGGCCGGGGTGGCCCCCCGTGGATCCGCCATTGACCGCGCGGTATAATGAGAAAAGGTCGTAACCGAGCAAACGAGAAACCAAACGTAAATTTATTACTAAATTTTGATAAAAATATTTTCGTTTCCATCACTTTTGGGTGGATCCATGACGAGGATGGCTCTCTCTTGGATCCTCCAGTGATTAAACAGAAAGTACATCGGCGAACGGCGTTGAGAGAACACCGTGCAATTGAAATATTTAAACATCTTAAAAAAACAAGAAATATGCTTACAGTATATGTTGAATGTAAAGCTATGATGACTCGGAAAATACTGGTTTATGTATTTCCTGCAAAAATTCTAAACGTCCTCTAAATAGTAAAAATTTCTATTGTACTTTAGTGAAATACTTTACAGACTAAAGGTTGCACTATACTTAACGCCCGGCGCCGTCTTGTGCCTTCCGTCAACGTGCGTCAGGCGTACGGAGCCGTCTGCCACCCGTATCGCGACATCTGTCACGTTTCGTCACCATACGTTATCGTACGTGAACGGTGGCGGATTGCACCGTACAGGTGACGCACGGTGATGGACGGCACCGCACGGTGACGGACGGCACCGTATGGGTGACGCACGGTGACGGACGGTGATAGACGGCACCGCCTGTCAACGAAAGCATAGCGCAACTCCAACGCGACAAAGGGCATCCAATTTAAATTGGAGAAGCGTCACAGAAGTCTTAAGGGACACAGCCATGAAAACTTAAGCAAAACAACGTACAGTGCGTCAGCCAACATGAAACCACGATAGTCCTATTTTTGGGCCATAGATATTTATCGAAAACGAATATATATCTGGTATGTATTTTGACATAGAATAAAACAGGTATGTATTCAGTGTTATACTTGCGTTTGGCCAAATAATATATTGTGTGCCCGATGCTGTAGCCGTAGAGACACGATTTTGGACCTCGGCGAATACAAGACTTCATGATAGGGAAGATTGGAAGTACTCTTAAATATTGCAATTTTTTACAACGCGGTTTTATTAGTAAATTTTTCGATATCTTTACATTGAACAATGGTGCCGAAGGTGCAAAATTTTTGCGAATTTAGGTTGCAAACGTGGTCATATGTATTTTCGGGCAAGTAGCCAAGGGGAAGCGAGGGGTCTTGCACCCCCGTGACAAATTGTGGCCCAACTAGACGTTTGTACAACCTTGGTTGTAAAGCATTCAAAACCTTTAACTGCCCCTCCTGAACAATTTTTAGCCCACCCCCCTAGCAAGGCGAGCTCGCTACTGGCCTACATATTTTTCACCGGTTTGGCTAGAAAACACATTTTACACTTCAAATGAACAATTTGCATTCGCAAAGTTTTCAACTTAATTCAGGCTTGTTTCTAGCGACACATGTTGCTTGCACGAAAGGAGCAACCTTTGCCAGCTTTTACCATGCTTTCTGTGTGATTTTAAATATTTTTTCAATAAACTTTTTCGAGGTCATTTGTTGCCTATTTTTATCATCAATTTGAAATAAGATTTTGAAAATTTAAATTGTATCGTTTCGATTGCAACGCCTTTGTCAAAAAGTAAGCCAATTTTGTCAATCATGCTCGGCATTATTTTTAGTCAAGTATCAAATATTGAATCTTGGTCAGATAACATTGTAAAGCAATGTCGTTGTTACCCGAATCATAAAAACGAATAATATTTATTTTGTCAGTTTTCTAATTTTTTTGGCATAAATCAGACATAGGCTTAGACGTTGAGGCCCATGTTACTTTAAGAGGCGTCCAGGTTTCTGGTGGGTCTATAAAAGAGTAGGTTTAGATTCTAGATTACATTTTTTGCTTAGGCTTGGGCTTAGGCTTAGGCTTAGGAACTCATTTTTTGCAACGCTTAGGCGTACGCTTAGACTTAGGAATGCACTTAATCTACTGTTATGCCCCTCAAAGTAACATTGGCCGACTTTAACATAGGCTTGTAGGGGAAGCGTACAAGCGTCAAAATTTCTTTCAATTCCCCAGCCAACTATGACTCATAAAGGGTACTCATCTTTTCTCAAGACATTTCAGGGGCTTATTTAATGACCGTGAGTACTCTTTTACTATTGAGCAAAAACATTTTACCAAATATAAAAATCAGGCTTTGGTTCCGACGACCTAACTCGAGTCTGTGCTTCGCTTCGTGCTATTTGCCATAAAAAGCGATTGCGTAGGTGAGTGAGGGATACTTTTTATGTTCCGCAACTTTGCAGTTTTAAAGCTGCGCTTTTAGCATATTTTTGGATTTCTTGAATTTGGGCTGCAAGCTCGCCGCGTTTTTGTCCTATTTGGTTAGCAAATACATTTTTAGCTTCAAATGAACCATTTGTATTGCATTATTTATAGAACGTCATCGCCGATAGAGCGGGGACATTCCTCATGCCCCCATTCTGGATCCGCCACTGAACAGTTCACTATTTTCGCTTATTTATTATGTGTGTATTTTTCTTCTGCGTGTAGGGATTTCGGCATTGAAGGGTAACCGATTGTTGTAACTGGTTCCGTGTTTAGGCGTTTGCAAAAATAAGGGGCAGAACGTTATTCTGTGGGACTAGAAAAGAGTAAGCTTAAGCTTTAGACTAATTTTTTGCTTGGCTTAGCTTAAGCTTAGGACTAATTTTTTGCTTGGCTTAGCTTAAGCTTAGGCTTAAGCTTAGGAATATACTCATTCTTAAGCTTAGGCTTAGGCTTAGGCTTAAGAATATGCTTATAGTACCATTCCGCTCCTGTTCTTTACATTGGCCCGTGTTTTGAAGATTGATCAATGATATTTCTGAACCTGTTTTGAATATGCAGATTTCCATGGAAGCTATCTTATGAATAATACAATTTTAAATATTTCTCTGACTCGACTCCAGTAATAATCACATGCTCAATTCATATATAAAATAGCGTTTTATGCCCTGTTGGAAACAGTAATAGTTCAGTTTTAAACATTCGAACTGTCAGTGACTCTTCGTAGATTATGATGGAGCGGTTTCCGGATTTCAACTTACGTCAAACGTCAAAGTCAAACTTTCTCAATAAAATGAGAGGATTTTTCAGCAATTTTAGTGAAATTTCGACGGATTTTATCGTTTTTTGTTTGAAAGTTTGTTATTTCTAGTGTCGTATTACGATATTTACCTTTGCTGTTCACTGTAAATTCCAGGTAGTTGTTTTTAACTCCGAGTTGAATCACTCAGTCTGAGTAAAGAGTATCGGGCCAATGTAAAGAACAGGGGCGGAACAGTATTATAACCATGTTCTTAAGCGTAAGCCTAAACCAAAGCGTAAGAATGAGCATATTCCTAAGCCTAAGCTTAAGCCTAAGCCAAGTAAAAAATTAGTCTAAAATTTAATCTTATACTCTATTCTAGTCCCATAGAAAAACTTTCCACCCCTGATCTTTACATGGGCCGAATATCGGAACTCATAATTCCAAGTTGATCCAACTAATTCTGAATTAATAAACTCCCCCGAATCAACTCAACTCAAGCGAATTAAAGTTTACTGTTATTAACTCAGAGATAGCTAACTTTCCATCGTAGTTGATTAATTAACTCATTATAATTTACAGTGATTGCAGTTCGTCTTATTTTTAATTTATATGTTAGTAATAGGTTGAAAAATTACGTTTGGTTGACGCTTTTGTATTTTGACTGCTAGAAACACTGATGAATAATAGTCCATCTGTTGGACGAGTAGAAATTTAAGACTTTATATTGGGATTTTTGTTTAAAACGCGTAGAATTTGTGCGAACACTACTGTTTTAACTTTGGTGTTTACATAAAATTTTCTTAATTATCATTTTTAAAACACAAAAATCTTAAAATCCAAATTAAATATAAACTTTTATTACTAATTTGTTGACTTTGTAATGCACGTCAAACTCAAAACTAAGCTTAAAACCAACATTTCGTTGCTGAATTCCGAACTTCCTACAAAAGGGTAACTCAATCATTTAAACCAAGAGTGGGTGATGTATACTTAAACGAGAGTATGCAACTAAGCGCTGTCTGCATGGTACAAATTATATTACTGCATATTGTGTTTTCGGTCGACTCACCCCCTCTCCGGATGGGGGGTCCATTCCGTTATCCCTCCAACACGCGATTGCGCCAAAAAAGGTTCGATTTTAAAATTTTTTGCATATTTAAGCTTCTCATGATGATCACTCAACGCCTAAATTAGAGTTTTTCAAAAATTTGATTTTTAACGTCCTATAGTCAACCCTCTTTGGGACCCAATTAAATTTTTGTCAAAAAGTTGGACAAATTACATACCATCTGATGCAGCTTGCGGAACTGAATTCAATGGTGTTAAATTTGTTACAATATTTTTTAAATCCAACGAGTATTGGGTGAACGCGGGCTGTGGGATAACGGAAAAGACCCTTAAATTGATTTAGTGTCAAAAAATGGCTCCACCTAATCTCTCTTAGAGCTCAAGTTAAGTAGGCATTAGGCGTTGCTAGAAAGCATTAAGAATATAAATTTGTTATTGCGGCTTTGTCCGCAATACTGGAGAATTGGTGTGTGTGTGGACTTGTGTCTGGACTTAACAGAATCTAGACATAAGTTTACAGGATATTCGGACCAGGCTACGCCAATTAGGACATATTTAGCGTGTCGTAATTGTGTTGTAAAAATCGGTGTTGCACTTATATTTGGGTGGGGCATTAACCATTTATCCGGCCTTGTTACTAAACCAGAGCGATAAGCTTGCATCGGGAAAGAACTGAAAAAAGTTGTGGTTTGGGAGCAATAAGACTAATAAATCGCAAACTTCTCACAGTGGTATACCGCGTTTGTTCGACACATTAAAAAGTATTTATTTACATGTGCGCATCGCTCAAATATTCTGTGAAATACTGTACACAGAATTCGGTCATGAAGACAAAGAACAATCGTGGGAATATTTCCCGACCACAAAGCGAACTGTATTGCATTTTCGACAACACGAAATTATTAATATTTTGACAAAGTTCGGTTAAAACTTTTCTCTGCGACTGCATTTAATGGGCTGAAATTGCTGTTTTGCAAATCATTGTACAATTATTATTCAATCGAAATTGCACATTGCAGTTTTTAGTTTGCACTTTTGCATGCATAATTATTATGCGCGCAGGTATAAAATATTTTCATTTGCGCTGTATGGTGGACGCGGTCATCATGTTTGACAAACGTTTATTCGTCATGGACTGCACGGAATATATTTTAAAATTTTGTCTTAATACATATATTAGCAGATTATAAAATTTATTAACAGATCCGGAGCCAGAATATCATCGAAGGATCCAGAATAGTTTTAGAAGGCCCTCGACCTACCACATTGCAAGTGCGGCTAACGTTTTTGCCAGAAAAAAGGTGGTTTGAACTTCTCAGACATAAATGGTCTACGTTAAACTACGCGCTCGTTTAAGACAGCATTTCTGTAGGGAGTTGATTATGTAAAGCCCGATACACACTTGCAAATGTTTGAAGCGAGAATTCACAGCGGAAACTTCCGCAAGTTATTTGAAGCTGCAAGTCCTTGCATGAAAACATCATTTCAATTTCGACTCCTGACAGGAATTTATGTGAGTAATTTTCGAACCACTGAGTAAAATATGAGTGTTAAGTTATAAATTATCAATTAAGCCAATGATGATAAACTAACTAGTCTTGTAAGGTTATTCATACCTGTGAATTACTTCTTGATGGACATTCATCATGAATAAATTGCAGCTGAAAGTTCTTCGAATGATTTTTTGTATAAATTCGCAGCTGCAAGTTTCAGCTGCAAAAAATACTGTTAAGCGTAAAGAATGCTTTACTGTATATTGCTTGACTGGAAAATGGTTTTATCACATTATATTTAGTTAGGGCATGAATATGTAAAACTAGTCCAGTTGCCATCGTCATAAACTACGAAATATCAAACAAGTCTGATATTTGAATTAAATATGAAGCCTCTTGATTAAATTCAAAAAGTCTGAATTAATTTTAATTTAACATGTGCTCAGCAACGCAATTTCCAATTAGCCAAATAAAACGCAGGTACAACAAATTCGAGCGACGTGAAACTGCGTTCATATGTAGGAATTCAATTTGCACTTGCAAGTTGCACATTACAGTTTTTGCTGTCAAAACTTGCACGTATGAATAAGGCTTTAAAAATATCAATATACATTGCCAGATCAGAGGCACTTTAACTACTTGTTTAAAATATTTTATTTTATTAATAAAATTTTTCTGCTTCGGAAACTCAATTGAAAATGTACTCGTGAAAACAAGCACAATTCCTGGCTTCCACTGTGTATGTTTGAGGGGGGGCAACGTCGTAACGCACATCTTGGACCCAATCGCTTGTAAATCAATCAATTGCAGTGGAAGAATTTTGTTAGAATGCGCTTTTCACCCCCCCGCCTCTAGAAATCTGCACGTCCCCTAGTTACATTTTCCTGCCTACGGGCCAAGTTAGCATTCTGCATATCTAAATAGAAAAATGACTAAAATAAATTTTGAAAGTTTTACGTACATTCATCCATACTGTTTCCCTTAATTAAACTCGGCAACCTTTGTGTTTGAACGCTAAAAATTGAAAAGCTTATGGGGGAGGCTTATTTCAACACGTGGGGGGTTGAATAAGAGCAAAACTGAAATGTGACCCGGAAAAGCTGAGCATTTTGAAAACAAAATATTCAATTTCTATTTGCTTTATACTACCTGTCACAATAAATAAAACGTTTTTTTTCTGTGTCGAGTTTGTTTATTTTTGTAGCTATGTCAATAGTTCTTTCTGAAATATTGAATACTCATTCAAAAATTGAGCTTTAAAGCTACTTTCTAGGTGGTTAAATAATAGTTTAAAAATTAAGATAGATTCACTTTTTGGGTAAACTCTTTGTTTTAAAACGGCAGCCTTTCAAAAAGGTCTATTATTCATAAATTTTAACCATTTTGGTAAACAGCTTAGGCTGCCTTCGAAGGATATTACTTGCCTTCATCAACGGCGTCTTCACGAGAGGCATTGCGGGGCCGTGCCCCCCAAATTTGACTCCCCAGTAGGGGGCACAAAATTATTCGGTGTCCCCCAAATATAATTTTCTGCGGACGCCCGTGGCCTACATGACACATTTTAGTATTTGAAAGTACAGAGTATGAACGTTCTAAGAATTACGCCAAAACGAACCTAATTGTATGTCGACGCAATTGAGTTCAAACTGCATGGTTAACGTCTTACAATAAGTGATGTGAACCCTAGGATTGTACAAGAAGCAAAGGTTTTAATGTATAAATTCATTATAATTTCAATTTTATATCGCTAAAACCGTTGTGTAGCAGTAGTAACCCCAGTATAGTCGTTGATAATTTTTCAGGACGGCGCTAAGGGGGTCCCTCCGTCCGATCTGACCCTGGCCCATTTTTCAATTACGTGATCTACACGACCTTAAGAAATTTTTGCATCAACTTTAAGGGTCACACCGAGAATCGAATATCGGGCCTTTGCTTTTAAGCAGAGTGTAACCGGATGTCCGTTTCCGTTTCTTCGGTAAAAATCGGTGTCCGTTTCCGTTATAAAAATAACCAAATTTTTTGCTATTTTTTACGTTCAAAATTGGTCATAAACTTAGTAGTATATATCCGAAAATTTTTCACTTTAAGAGATGCTACAATTGTACGAAATGAAATAAAATTACGAAAATCATCTAAAACCTGAAAAATTTTGATGCATTCGCCATTTTTTCATTTAATATTTTAGAAAGCACTGTGAATATTTACACGCCTGAATTGTGTTGGCATAAAAATAAAACATCTTCGAAACTTTGGCCCATGAATAGAACAGGGCCGGATCGTTTTCCGGAGAGGCTATTATAGTCAGTTTAACTTTTAGACTATTTTTTCCGCTAGATTTAGGCTTACGCCTACGCTTATTTCTAGGAATAAGCTCATCCTTACGCATAGGCTTTGGCTTAGGCTTAGGCTTAGGCTTAGGAATATGCTTAAATTACTGTTCCGGCCCTGTTTATATTTCAATATCTGTTTTCTGTTTGTGTTTCCGTCATTATGTTCACTATCTGTTTCCGTTTCCGTTTTATGCCTGTTTACGCCCTGGTTTCAAGTTAAGCATGTTACCATTAAAGGACGCTGTGAAAGCAACAACTTTATACCTATTATGTGCCCGACAATCTGTTGCTTTTTATACACTTATGTGCACATCAACCGGTAGCTGACTGCAGTTGAACTACAGGTCGTTTGCTATTTTTTCGTTCAAGTCCTTTTGTATTTAGATGCTGCACTTTTGTTGATGTCCAATATTTCTTAGCAAAAACGTTTTTTCGACACAAAAAATTAAAATTTATACAATCCATTCGGGTAAATTTTTTTGAAATCTCCACTACGTTTCATGATTAGTTCTAAAGGTCACTAACCTCACCAACTATCGCTTCACATTTTGCCGTATTTGAAACACCGAAAAAATGCATAGTTAAAGTTTTGGAATTTTTTCAAAAAATTAAATTTTATGTTATATCATTTTAAAAGTTTGCAATTTATTGCAATTATTGCACTATTCTGGAGCAATTTTGTTACTAGCTGTAGGAACGTTGTATTTATATATACTTTAGCATGCAATAGTGCCCACCGAGGTCTTACCCCAACAAAAATGAAAACTAACGTTTTGTATTAAGATTTCATTTTCAGGGTGGGATTGTAATAGAGTCAGTTTAAGCCTTTGACATACTTTTTGGTTAAGCTTAGGCTTAGGCTTGGCTTAGGCTTAGGAATAGGCTCATCCTTATGGTTAGATTTTAGGCTTAGGAATATGCTTATACTACAGTTTCGGCCCTGTTCTATACATGGGCCAAGGGGTGCATGCATGTGTCCCTTATATATAAACCAGTTCCTTGAATGTTGCTAATTTAGTGTATAATAAGGCATCATTGGTGGCCCTAATCATCGTCTAAAGGATTTTGACATAAACCTGTCTGCAACTGACGATTTAGAATATAATTATATAACCATGATTTACTAAATTTGTTTGAGGGAACCAAATGCCAACTGGTTCCCGGGGGGACTTACCCGGCAAGCTGTATAGCCAATATACCCCTGGTATATATTAACCACTGGTTTTTAAAACGAGGGTCGGTGATGACCGTTTAGGCAAGGATATGATGCTGATCAAAAGCGTAGCACAATTTGCACCAGCGAGCGTTATTTATTTTTGGTTGCGACTCAATACCGACCACATTCGTGGGTCCAAGGCTCGTTTTTTCCAAACTAGAGAAAATTGGCTAAATTTAAGCGCAAGGGTGGAATTAATCTACTTAATACATTACTATATTTCAGAATATTTTTCTGCGATTGGGATATATAAACAAGGATTACACAGTTTCAAACCGAAATAATTTTACCACATTAATTTTTTTGTTACTTTAATAATACATTATTGTTGATTTAATTTGAAGCAATCGTTAACTTTCATTCAGGTGCGATGCTGGTCAAATTCGGTGTATTTTTGTACCTTTTCGGTAAGTTAATTTTTTAATAAATAAATATTTGGCTTTGCAGCAATAAAAGATATTCAGTAATTTGACCCATGATATCACAAGCAAATTGTTATCCCGTACAAATGTTTGTTGTTTATGAAATTTATAAAAGCAGCGCCTTGCGTTTAGGTAAACGCGACCTTTGTTTGGTTGCACAATATTTAAACTGACGGACAACTTAAAAAAGTTTAATTGCACTGAATCTTAAAAATTTGAAGCTAGCATATTTATTGAGCTCACTTGCGGACACCGAAGCTGTCATAAATACAGCAAATTTTTGTAGCTGTTTTGATTCTCTATAATGCCCCTTGCGGAGCGGATTGGGTCCATGTTATATACAAAGGTGTAAACCGGACCCATATAAGAACCAAGAGTGCATTTATAACAAGGGTGTGCAACTACCTGGGCTGCGCATGGTACAAAATGTACAACCACGCGGTGTGTTTATGCACTGCGTTCTTGACATTGAAGTGGGTCAATGTTCCATTCATCACACGTTAAACTTTATTAAAAATCTGAGCAAACCACTTTTCAGTGTATGCAACAAAATATGAATTTCAGCCTTTGAAAATTTTGACCTTCCCCCCTAAATAATTGTGGGGTGGTAGGCTCAAAATGCAACGTACGATGGGTATATGCTTTTCTACACAGAATGTACACAGTTGCACATAATGTACCCAGTTGTATATTCTTATATCATACATTCTTGGTTGAACGAATATAATTCTACTTTTTATAACATGCATAATTGTTTCAAATAACTTGACCCACCATTATTTAAAAAGCTTTTGGATCGTCAGTTCTAATATATTTTAATCCGCATCTGCAAGTTATTTTTTTAATTTCAGTTGGCATCACATTTGCTCAAGCACCCACTAAAGCAATCGATTTAAACGCTGGTGGAACCGGGGTGCATCCGGCATTTCAATTGCCAGCAGGGTTGCGGTCAGCGCAGCGTCGGCAAAATTTACAAGCATCCCCCACGAATCCTCTTGCTACTCCGGCGCAAAATTCAGGGTCGTCACCCGAAGGCGACCATGTTAATGCTCAAGGAAATCCCAACGATCCGACACAGTTTGATGGAGCAGACCAAGTCGGATTCAGGATCCCACCTGAGTTTGAAGATCCGTCATTACAAAGTGGTGCTAGCGATTCCAGCCAGGGAGATCCCAATGTTGGGTTTGAGCTGGGGCCAAATGTATCAGTACCAAATCAGGGAATACCACCCGAAGATTTAGAAGGGATCACCGTCTCTCCTCAAGGATTTGGGCCCAATGGACAGCCGATAAATCCGGCAAGACACCTGCCGTTTGATCCTAATCAAATTGCCCGTCTTCATGCTGCAGAGCATGCTGTGATTGCTAGACATCATCTTGCCAATAGTGGACAAGCCTCTGAAGCTGTTCAACCGAATGTTGCACAGACGCAGACCGGTTTACTTGATCAACAACAACAACAACAAAAACAACAACAACAACAACAACAACAACAATTTTTTCTTCAACAACAGATATTACAGCAACAGCAACAACAACTACTGCAACAACAGCTTCAACGACAGCTACAACAACAACAGCAACAACAACATCAGCAGCAACAACTACAACAACAGCAACTAACGGCATTAGCGCAACCTGGTGGTGCTGGAACGCTGCCAGCAGTTGGGTTTCCAACTCAATCCGGGTCAGATGAGGTATCTGGGATACGGCAGCCAACAGCAGAAGATCCCAGATTCGCTCAACCCCAATTCCCAGACGGATTTCCTCAACCGGCTGGGGTCCCTCAATCTGGACAAGCGGCGTTCGCTCAAGCAGCAGGAGCTGCTGGTAACAATCAAGACGTAGATCCACGAATACTCGCAGTTTTGCAGCAACAACAGCAACATCAACAACAGCAACAACTAGCACTTGCAGCACTGAACGCTCAACGAGGCAGGGGTCCAGTGCCAGCAGTTCAAGGACCTCTCCTGGCCAGACGAGAGCCTCAAGAAGCCCGGCGCGCTGGGACGTGGTTTGGTGATCATTTGGGAACCCTGAGTGGCGCTGATGTTTATCTGGTCAACGCGACTACGCTTCAACTGATAGGATTTTCGTTTGATCCTGGTTAGAATTTGGTCTCTTTTTACAAAAATTTTGGTTTAATTTAGGTTTGAACTATTTTTAAAAGGATTTTTAAAATTTCAATTATTTTTCATGTATTAAGTCGGGCAAAATTAGCAAGCATTAGTTTATTTTGTTCAGTTCACTCTCCAGTAAAACTACTGAAGCCCATTGTTATTGGAAGATTTTACATAAATTAGCGTAATGTTTTGTAGCATACTTTTTTGCCAAAAAGGATCCAATTATCTTTGAAGTTTTGCATATTTCAATTTAGTCGTAAACATAATTTTAGTTCTAAGTTTACTATGCCATGTATTTACGTTCAAAATGTAAATAACTCTTTCAGAAGACGCAACGCAACACTTGTTCGGCTTCAAATCACCTACGAACGGTGGGCTGTCAAGCGAAGTGTACAAAGTTATTAAAACTGCCGGGACACGGCAATTCTTGAAAGCAATGTAAGCAGGCCCCGTAGTCCAGCTTATTTTGCTATTGGGGCTAAACATTTTTCTAGAAGTAACATACAGGGTGTTTCGAGGAATTATAAGCAAGGTTGAAAATTTTCTAGGGTGTGTGCAAAATTCTTCCAGGTGGGCTGAGCGCTTCTGGTGTACCTTAAGCTACGAGTCCTGATGTAAGTTACATTAAGCATGGTACACAACGCAAAAAAGGATGTCTGGTCCATAACCAGCTCAACCAGTTATGTAACCAAAACAATTGTAGACGGATCATGCGGCTGAAATAACGATCTTGCAAGAGGGGGGCAGATATTGCAAGCATTAGCTTGTTTGACAAGTCTACTCGCCAGTAGAATGCAAAAGCGTTAGAAATTCAGAGAGGTATGCGAACATGCATATCTAAAGGGTGCTAGAAGACGTTCCATCAATAGTTTTGGAAATTTTCAGATTTTAGTTTTACTTAAGCTTAGCACTAGAATTCGGTTTATAATTTAGTCTTAGGCTTAGACTTACGCCTAAGCTTAGGCTTAGCCTTAAGTTATGTGTGAAGAAGTGTAGAAGAGTCAATTTAAACACAACACTGCTACTGTTCAGTCAATCTATGGGGCGCCAGCTGAGTAAAGAGTCAATGGCGTCTCCACGGGGGAGCATTATGAGGCCATGCCCCCCAAATTTGGTTGGTGCCCTAAAATAGACTCGGTCTAAAAGTAAACAATCTTAAATTGGCATTGTAGGGCCCTCCAAAATTATTCGATCCCCCAAATATAATTTTCTGGGAACACCCCTGTGTAGAGTACAGGGTATTTCATAGCTCTCATGTATAATTGTGAATGCCGGTTGGATGTCATGAGCTATTTTAAATGTCGAGTTTTGTGTTTCCAGCAATCCAGTTGACATTGGCCGACACGAAGATGCTCATTTGATAGTCAACACACCAGATCGACGACCAATCACAGATTTCAATATGTTGTCAGTTTTAACAACGTCTGAAAAGGTACACAACTTGAAGTTGCAACTTGCACGTAAAAGGTTTGTCAGACAATTTTCGAACAAATCCTGTATAAGTGAAAGTTGGCATCTGTAAGTTCTCGCTGCAGAAACTTTCACGTACAGGTTTTGTTTGAAAATCAGTTTACAAACCATCGAGCGCAAGTTGCAACTTACTCTGCACAACCTTGCACGTGTGAATAGGGTTTTACGCTCGTCATGTCGCGATTTTCGTGCGTTCATTCATTCACGAATGTTACAATGTGAAAATTTTAATGTTGAGTAGTGACTAAACGTTTCCAATTTTCATACTTGAAGTAGGCTCAAATTTTGGCTACCAAATCAACTACTCTGTAATCTAGCGAGCTATCGCATTTTTAAAATTGAAATTTTAAACTTCAAGTAAATTTAATTAAAAATCATTAATTTTTTAGAACTACTGTAATCTAGTGAGCTATCGCATTTTTAAAATTGAAATTTTAAACTTCAAGTAAATTTAACTAAAAAGTATTAATTTTTTAGAACGAAGTTGAAACAATGCCAATCGTTCTGGTTCAGGCGCCGCCTCAAATTGAAGATACCGGCGTTGGATTCCGCCCTGGACAGTACGGGACCCGGTCTGGACGGATTCGTATTTTGAGCCGGCGGACCATTGAAATTCCGGACTTTTTCTTTGACGGCGATAAACCGCCAGGTAAGGATTTTTAACATTTTTTTAAGGTTTTAGGAATTTTCATCAAAATTTCAGTATTGAAAATTGTTTGCTAACGCACTAATCTTTGTCAGCGGTATATATACCATTAGAGCGTATACATGTGTGGCGCAGTGGTGTTTGTAAGCGTCTTGTACTCGATTGGTCCGGGTTCGATTGTTTCTCGTGGCATTGGTACTGGTTTACTTCTTTGTACCACGGCATCATGTATGTCTGTCCCGACACCAGCCGATTGGTACTCCGATGTCAGAATTTGGAAATTTTCGGTTACACATTCTTCACCGATGAATAATATTGGTTAGTAGATAATGGCTAAATGTTTACTCCGAGCACATGCAGCATAACAAAATTTATTTTTTTTACTACCAAAACTAATCAAACCGACTCTGATTTTAATTTCGACAAAGTTTTGTTCCGGTTGAAACCCTAAACACAAAGGATTTGTGTAACCAAAAATACGTATATACTTCATATTCATCGATTGTACTACAGAGTAGGATGCTGGTCAGGGGATTAGCAATGAAATCAACAACGAATACAATTTAAACATTAAATCTTAATGAAAAGATTTTTGTTTTCAATTTCCGGAGGGGGTGTGGTGCCCTGCCCCCTCTTGTTGTGCCTCTATACCAGGTTTGCAAGGATGCGGCTATAAGTGGACCTTTGGCTTTAAGTGAATTTGAAATTGAACAAAATATTGGACTTCGTCTTATATTAAAGTTATATTTTCAGATGGATACATTTTCGGTGGTAAAAATATGAGCGCTGTGTTTACCGATAGAACACTTGGGCACAAATTATTCGTTCGCGGTTGGGATCAAGGTCCAATGTAAGCATTTATATATTCATTGGCAAAAAAAATTAAAATAAAGTTAAACGAAAGACAAGGTTTATTATTAATTTGACCAATTACGAATTAGCAACCTAGCATATTAGTCTAAAAGTGGCGCCGCAACACACTCACGGAGACTATCTTCATAGGGCACAACGAAAATGTTGATTATCTGTTCGGGTTGAAAGACCCTAAATCCACTGTTGCATAACCAGGACACATCAGTTTGTTCAACCTTTCCACATTTTCAATATATATTTTGTGGCCTAACTTCAAGTTATTTACCATCACTACTCAGATCTACAAGCTTGATGCTCAAGCACGAATGGACTCCTACCTCTTGTAAACATTTAGTGCTGCGCATTCGTGTAATAATTGTTAAACACAGTGCATTGTGTACTGTAGTGACCCGAATAACATGTTGGAACTGATATTTATTTGGACTCTCCAGACGGTACCCCCCTTGTTATTCGGTTACGGACTGTTATTTATTTTTAACCCACGCTCCGCCACCCTTCGTTACTGATATATATCTGGTACTGCAACTATCCGTTGAATTAAACATTTATTTGTCTTGTGTCAATAGTTGAGCGATCATGTAAAATTATACTTAGGAATGTACTTTCAAAATTTAAGTACGCCTTAAAGATTCGACCTCAATTTTATTTGGTCCTGAAGTCATTTATGCACTACAGTTAGGAATAACTGACCTTCATGGACTCTAATTACGATTTAGGACTCTATCCGCTTACGGACTCTTATTAGGGATACGGACTCTTATTGATTGGGACTCAAAATGGGGACCCCTCCCTCTTATTACCACACACCCTCTTATTCGGGTCACTACAGTATTATTTTGTGTACACATTTTGCGTCGAGTTTCTCATCGTCTGCTTGATTTGGAAACATACTGTTTTTTGTTTTAGTCCAGTGTCAATGAAACGACCATGGCGCGGTGAAACCATTGTCGTAGATTTGCCCGAAGATCTCGATATATCAGACATTGATTTCTTATCAGTCTATTGTTATCAAGTTGGAGTCAACTTTAATGCTATTGAAATTCCAACAGAACAGTTCCTTCACGTACCACCTTTTGTTCCACCAGATGGGGTAAGTGTGGCACTCACAGTGACATCCGTTCGAAAAACATTATCCAATCGTACTGTAATGACCCGAATAAACAGACAAGAGGACTGATATTTATTTCGCCTCACAATGCTGGCTGAATCTCACTTGATATTCTGTTGTTATATATTTATTTTCAATTCATGTCCCTGATATTATGACCACGAAAGATTTTTCTACCCAATCTACTCTTTCTCCGTGGAGAAGATAAAAATTTCCTATCCATAGCAATATATCACACAGTGAATTGGCCACTGCTCCACAAGAAACAATACTGCCTGGCAATTCTATTTTTTCTGCTTTGGAAAACTAAAATTTGAAAACCTTCCGGCGATGTAAAATAGTGTCGAATAGAAAACAAGGTAAACCTGATTTTAGAAACCGTTGGATCCGTGGCCTGAAAACGAAATTACGGACTCCGATGCGACCGAGTATGAAATGTCACTTGGGTCACCTGGCGGAAGGCGTGGATATCAAGCGCAGAAAGGTTCGTTTAAATAGCCATGGTGTCCTGGCTTACGTAACCAGCCTATCGTGTTGGAGGGTGCGAAAAACATTTTAACGTAAGGAAACCCTAGCAGCGAGGCCTTGTCGCTTAGAGGACACCACCAACCAACGCTTTTTCGTTAGAAAGCGTTAGCTTAAAGTTTTGTTCTCCGGTTAATGATAGACATTTTAACCTTCGAAAAAACACCTTCAAGTCCAATAGATGGTTCAAAAAAACCTGTAATCCGGTCCGCATTCATCGCCAGTTGAAATTTGAAAATCGTCAGACTTTTTGAAAGTTAATTTAGTAACATTAATAATTTACTCGATGAAGGCTGCCAGAGACAGTACATGGACATCTATGTCACTCTTCTACAGATTGGGTTCAATTTGTTTTCAGGTGCTCCTCCGAACGAAGAAGGCTGGGTCTGGTATGTCAATGGAATGATGGCCCCGGTGTTATACATGAAAAGAGGTCAAACGTACAAATTCAAGTAAGTGACGAATGTTACTCCCGCAGGGGCGGTTTATAAGCCTAATCTATTTTTAAACCTTAACAACTGTGTAAATTTGAATCAAGCCTAAGCCTAAACTTATAGCCTAAAGATAACGGAAGACTAAGCTTACTTCGAAACTAAATATGCATCAGTTGACTTGACTACATTTGCGATGAATACTAGTTGTCCGTTAAATGCTTAATTTTAATTTTTTCAGACTGTTGTTGAAATTTATTTGTTAAATTTTTAAACCCAGGTTGGAAAATTCGTTAACAATAATTCAATAAGGCAGTGCTTTCTTAACCAATTACTAATTTGTTTTATGGAAGGCGATTCTCTGATGATTTTTCGAGGTACTGCATTAGACCGACCATGACACTGAAAGATCAATCTAATACTGAGTTAATTTTAGGGTCCGCGGCGCAGGCAAATGGGTGTTGTATTTATCTGATGACGGCAGCGGTGGCTATGATATTAAGCCTCCAGAAGAACAACAGGTTAGAGTTTTCAAAGTTTGTTATTTAAACGCAACAAAGTTTGCACTGTCGTTAGTTCAGGTTCGCACCGGAAAACCGAGCCAGATGGGACAGGACAATTCACCTCCTTGTCCAAATATGTGCGCCCCAAGAAACATAAATGTTTTACAGAGAAAACTTTTCGTGACAATGTCGCATATGAATCAACGACAATTGCTCGACCGACAACTTGGAGCCCAACAGTGTCCTAAAGCCAATTAATAAGTCTAAGCATAATTTTAAGCATAATCCTAAGCCTGCGTACACGCATAAGCATAATTATGGGCGACGAATTGCCGAGTCGATGAAGTTTCGGATTTTACAAGTGGTCGGCAGACGAGTTGTCGGTCGACAAATTGTCGTGATACCAAGGCATAGTAACCGATTAAAATAGTAGTGTAATATTGTTCTTAGGCTAAACAAATAGATATTTGGGTTGATTTAGAATACGTAAATTTGCGTCAGATACCAAAAGTTTGTCTACAAATGCTCTGGATATAGCAGCAAAACGTCTATTTTCAGTTTTTGAACTAAGTCCAGATTTGATTTCTTGAGTAATGTATACAGCAAGTAAAGGTATTCTTTAAAGAATTTAATTTCTAATTTAACTCCCACATGTGGTGGCGATGTATCTGTCTGTTATTTAATGTTGTCTTTTTTGTTTCAGTTGGTCACAGTTTTCGCAAAGCAAACAGGTAAAAAATTGTATTCGGTTGAACGAAATGAGAAACAAACGACTTTTCCAATGAGTTTTTAAAATTTAAAATTTTAAATTTGAATTATAAGTTTTTGTTTTTCTTTGCTCGTAGATATCAATAGATGTATTGTAACTGCATATGGCTTTGTACGCTGTTCCCTCACATTTAAACTCAAGTCTTAGCATCATGCGTAGACTTAGGCGTAGAAAAAGCTTTGCTTTACCTTAAACCTACTGTTAAACCTTTTTCTATGCGTAAACCTAGACGTTTTCCTACGCCTGAGCCTATTTAGCCGAAGTATGAGCCTGAGCCTAACCGTGTGGTGTGTAAAGTGTGGAACATTCCAGCACTTAGAAGCACATTGATCTTTTAGTACAGAAAATGTCGTTTTAAATGCATCAGATACCATCCATTGTATCAACACTGAATTTCCACCTCTTTCTTTGTTAAGAAGCCGCCGAATTCACTCCTGCGCTGTAAACAACAGCTCAAAAGTTACCTGGTGCACGCAATATATTGTGAATTATACCGTATTACAGTTCCGACCGGTCAACTTTGCTACTACCGTCGCCGTAATATGCGTGACGACCCAGACAATTATCCGGATTTCAATGCGTTTCGACGGCAAGCACTTTTCCCGGAAGAGTGCAACATCGACGCTCGACCAGGAATGCTTGAGTTCACACCGGATGAAACTACTCCTAATGAAATTTACTACGGGGTACGTTTAAACAAGAGTGGATAATTATGCTATGACAGAAGTATGTAATTAGGTACATATAAGTAGTATCCCACAGAACTCAACTAGTCCAACATTCTTGTCTATTTGGCAGCAACTAATTGTTGCAATAATTACGGTATTATCGTTTGGGGGAGAGGTGTACTATCTTTGCCACATCATCTGTCTGTTTCGCGGAAGAAGTTCGTAATATTTCTTTGCAACGTATAATTTTGACACTTTCCCTTGTTATTTTGATGCAGTTTCTTTCACAAACTTTTACGGGTTATTCACATCCGCCGGCCAACGTTGATCTAAAAAATATCGGATTTTGAAATTTTTTGCATATTTAATATTATAACACAAACCTCCATTTTGCGGTACGGTCCTTTATATTTTCGACACGTCTCCGCAAATAGTAGAATTTGTCCAAAGTGTAAGCTTATATTTACGGTCAGACTTCAACCTGCCTGATTTTTCCCGAATCAGCTTTTTACAGAAACCGTTTGTTAATATTTCAGTCGACTCGCTTCTACAACATGGGCGGAAAGATCATCGTAGAATAAGCATAAAACAACCAGTGAATCTTCTTCAACCAGGGCCCATGTTCTCAAATGCATATAGCACCTATCACCACGTTATAAATTTTCAAACTAACGAACTGCTGCAATTGCAGATCTCAAAATTTGCACAGTAGATGAGAGAATACGAAAACAATAAATGTGCTGAATTTCAAACCTCAGTATTAACTGCTTCGAAGGTTACAAGGCCTATCGCCAACTGGTAATAGGTGCTACACACATTTGAGAATACAGGCTTAGGAGTCAATTTGTGGACATACGCTGGACCAACCGGTGGACATATTAAATGCTGAAAAATTGACCAAAGCTGAAAAATGTCTTAAACAATACAGCGGCGGACCGAGAGTTTCAGCGGGGAGTAACTCTGATAAACGACTCTTATTTTGGTTCTTAGAATTGGCAAAACGTTATCGATGGTACAATAAGGAATTGTTTTTAATTTCCAGCATGAAACACGGACAGGGGGGGTGACCCCGTAGGCACCCAACTCTGTACGCTCATGGTAAACTAACATTACATTGTATTATTTAACAGCGAGTATATCTGTTGTTGCATGTTTGATATTTTTGTTAGCCTTCATTATCATCGAGCTCATTTGTTTTTTATTGTATTTTATTATTTTATTGTGTTCTTTTCACATTTTTCATTCCGTTATTATTGCACTCCATTTATTGCCTCCATCCGAATCCGTTTCTTAAATTCACAATGGCATCCAAAAACCGTGTAATCCTAAGCCTAAGCGTAATCTTTAAGCCTACGCCTATGCACAAGACTAATATTTTACGACTTTCTTCGGGACGTATGTTCAAATATAGGGTTTTTACTTCAATAAACCAGCAAAAATACACGGAAAATTGCAAAAATTGTACTTCAATTTTTAAGCTAAACTGGTTCAGGTTCAATGGTAATCGCTAACTGACGATAGCGCTGCTACACATACTTAAATTCGATAAAACTACAATTGTTTACGTATATGAATGATAAAAGTATGATTTAATTGGTCGGCGTAAATTTTTTAAATTGTGATATAAAGCTGAATAAATTGGTGGCTTAAATTTACACATTAATACAAAAATTCACAAGTGTATTGTTCTAGTCTTATCTACAAATCACGTAACGACTCTTGCGTATAATTTGGCAAGAAATATTTTCTACCTATTCGTTCATTGTATACGCCCCATTCACACTTGTTAGGTTATTAACCCTAAGTCCGGAAATTTTAGAGCACAAATTAAAAATGGGGGTCAAAAAGCTTGAGCGTAAACCAAACCATAATCCTAATCTTACGGCTAAAAGCCTGCTAGTCTGTAAGTTTCTCAAGTCTCTATATTTTATTGAGTAGGCTATTATAGGTAATACTGACCGGTAAATTTTGTATTCTTGTGAATATGGCGTAGCGGAACTAAACACTGCAATATCACGGAAATGCCAAAGCTTATATTAGCCGGATATTAGCAGTTCAATTATACTACGAATGTCGTTTAGTGTATCATATTTGCTTCTTATAGCCTAAAACGGATTATAAAGATATAATTTTTAGCAAATGAAGATCTTGCGAAGATCAGCTTCCTTTCGGATCCTTAATTACAGTTCCGTAGAAGCCCTGGTTGTCGCTTGTTCCTTGCTAAACCCTCTCAGGCGCGCAGTCATCATTTTCGTTCTGAAATGTCTCGGCTTACCAGCCAACAGACAGCGTGAACCTCAAGTCACGGCTAGACTGACATTTTAAATCATCACTGGCATTGAAGCCGCCACATCTGTTGCCATATGCCTTAAGTACATAACTAAATCACCCCTGTCCCAGGCTGATGATACATAAGAACGTCGCGAGTGCGCGATGCGAAACCACCACAAACCATGAACTCAAATCGGGCCATTGTGTTGGAATTAATTTTATTATACCGACTCGAAACCAAAAAATTACACCGAAAAACAGCTTAAATATGGGTTTGATAAATTTCGAATAGCCATAAGTACTCATTAATCATACTAGTTAATTGTATAAAAATAGCACTTATGAATGCAGGTTCACAAGACAGTATACCACCGACGGCCCGTGTAAAGATCAGGGCGGAACGTTTTTGTCTGCAGGACTGCAATAGAATAAGCTTAAGCTTTAGACTAATCTTTCGCTTAGGCTTAGGATTAAGCTTAGGAATATGGCTATACTACTGTTACGAAAGACCCTGCTCTATGCAGTGGTTGAAGATAGTATACCACCGCCAACGAGCCAATCAAGTTTGCTTTGTATACCAGACAGGGGGACGTATACAGAAAATGTATAAAACCAGAATAACTTGAGGGAGACGAAAATTAGCACACTCACCAACTCTTCAAATAACCTTCTGTCCTCTTTCTGGGGTCTACAAAATATTCTCGTTCGCTACGCTCGCAGACACTTACTCGAAAATATATCTTCTAAAAGTAAATCCTAATTTTGTTTCTTTACTGCAATAATGTGTTGCTTAAAGTGACCAATTTTATTACTTTGTAATAAAGGAAAAGATATAAAAATTTATTTTAAGATGAAAATTATATGCTTGTACTGATATAAATATATGGTTCTGGCCGTGCGTGTTGTATTTTTTGGTAGGCAAAATAGTTTAGGTTTAGGATTTCTTCATTCTCAAATCGGTATCGTAACCAGTTTAAAGCTGTGAGTTGGATGTTTTTTTTCAAAAATAAATGTGTAGGTGAGCATTTTTTGCGTTTTTAAACCAGGCCAGTCTTTTTTAGAAAGGCACGAAAATTTTGCCGACAAACATCTGCGTATGCAAGCATGGGCGGATCCACAAATTTGTAACCGGGGCGAGCTGGCAAAAGTTATGAAACGCTATTTTTACTATCTTCCTATATATGTGCCAATTTTCTGAGGTGGAGAAATTTTAAGGTAGGGACCTTACCATTTTATTACAATAAAAATATTTGACAGAGGGTATTTCCCGCCGCCACCCCCTGGATCCGCTAGTGTATGCAAGCGAGACATGCTTGTTCTTATGCATATGCATAGAGCTTAGCTCCGCGCCCGCTTTTCTAGTTCCTTAGTTAAAAAGTAGGTAAACAGTGTAATCCTTAGAACTGCAAACCTGAAACCGAATTAAAACTCAAGGACGGATCGGGGGGGGGGGGGTGGTGGGTTACCCCCACCGGCTGCCGAGGGTAAAACCTAAACTTTAGCCTAAAGAGTAAGCCTATGCTTAAGCCCATACCTAAGTCTACACCTAAACTTCTGAATAGCCTAAGCTTTTGGGAAAGTGGGTTATTACCCGGGAAAATAGGATTTTGGGTAGTTGGAATAGTACTCAGGAAATTGGGAGGGACCTGTTCTTTACATGGGCCAGTGTGTATGACTTGTGGCTGTTTTATATGCATAAAAATTAGTATTATGAACATGTTCAAAGTTAACATTTTCCACTTGTGCATCCCTGCCAGAAATTTCTGGATCCGCCACTGTTAAAATTGGATATTTTGAAAGTGTTGCAAAAAATATAATTTTTGACAGACAGTAGTCGCATTTTAGTTTAAATTGGAATGCAATTCATAACGAAGGCTTGCGCGCAGCGCCCGCTGCCACAAACTGCGAACCTAATATGTTACTGAGAAAAGTCAAAAGATGAATTCTTCGATATGAAAAAATTACAATTAAAAATAATATCTCGTTTACGGACTGTTATTTATTTTTAACCCACGCTCCGCCACCCTTCATTACTGATATATACCCAGTACTGCAACTATCCGTTCTATTAAACGTTTGTATTTGTCTTGTGTCAACAATAGCATAAGCGATAATGCAAGGTTAAAAACTTAAGTACGCTTTAAAGTTTCGGACTCAAATTTATTTGGTCCTGGAGTCATTTATGCGCTACAATTAGGGGTAATTGACATTTGTGGACTCTAATTAGGATTTAGGGACTCTATTTACTTACGGACTCTTGTCAGACATACGGACTCCTATTTATTTGGACCCAAAAAGGGGACCCCCTCTTATTACCTAACTCTTACTCGGGTCACCACAGAATGCCACTCCTAAAATTTTTTGCCTCCTCAATCGGACGAGTTGGCTCCGGGCGTATGTCACGTATAAGAGCTACGCCCCATTGATTGAATCCGATACCGTATGCAACTGTACGCGAATTGCCGTACGTTATCGGATAACACTGCATATAGAGTTATAATAGTATGAAATATGGCACGGTATAGCGCATTCTGCTGCCAAACCTCTTCGCACGCCAGGTATATATCGGCAATTCTAACCGTTTGCAATATATGTTGCGGTCAGTGCAAAAAACGGCTAAAAAATTCCGAAACACAACCAAAATGCTGATGAATAAAAAATAAATTAATATGATGATAGAGTTTTTTAAGTAATAACCTATTTCACATATGATTTTCTGTTCTGTTCATATCGTTTAATTAAACATATGTTGTAAAATCAAACAAATGAATGAAAATTAACAACTGTCTAGACAATAAAACAGGAACTAATCTAAAAAAAGCACCAAAACATTGATTATGAATGAGAGCTGTCTAAAGTAAACGTGTATTTAAATTTTGTTATTTTAATCCATGTAAGTGGCTGTGCCACTGTTAACCCTTTTTCACATGAATATTTTCAATTTCATATGAGATGTAATTGCAAGGTAAGATTCGATCCCCAGTCTCACGGGTGGGAGGTGTTTACGATGACCACTGAGCTATAGGAGCTTGACGCTCGAGCCCGAGTAGGCTTTCACGTCTTGTGGAGATTTTGCACTGCGCGCATATGTTTTAAATGTTAACCTGCACGTGCGCGCATTATTGTTTTAGATGCCCCATTAAGCACTGCTCAGCCTAAGCCTAAGCCTAAGCGTTGCAAAAATGTGCTCCTAAGCCTAAGCCTAAGCCTAAGCCTAAGCCTAAGCCAGAAATTGTAATCTAGAATCTAAACACACCGTTTTATAGACCCACCGGAAACCTCTACGGCCCTTAAGTATACTCTATGGGTGAACGGGTAAATCACATTTCAAACTAAAACTGGCCTTACTTAGTCTCTCTTTTAGAACTTAAGTTAGGCTTAGGCGTTGCTAAGAAGGGTGAACCTTATAAAATCCGTGCGTGGCGGCTGAGCCGCAATGAAATCTATACATTGGCCTTGCGTGGCCACTAAATAATGTCACTTTGCAGCTTTTTAATGCCAACAGTCATAGTTAGTTGTTTGGGGGCTGACATGTTGTTGTTGTTGGGTGTCTTATGCCGAATTGGAAGGCGTCGCCAAAATCCACACGCGGGGCTCACGATAAAATGAACGACGCATAACTGTTGCTTTACTCTTGTGTTTATTTAACCGGAGCGAAATAGCGCCATTGAAATATGGACTTATGCGCGAAGTTGGTGATTTTAATAGGCAAGCTAAATCACGAACTATTTACATTCCATACTCACATATCTATATATCAAAGTTGTAACGCCCGACGTACGTATTTTAGCCAGCATTCCAGCAGATTTGTATATCCATATGCAAAGTTGCTTCTATGCTACTAACTGAAAAATTCTGAAGACAGGAGAATATTGTTTACTTTTTCTTAGTGTTGTTATTCTATAAGACGAAGCCTGTTTCCTTTATGTTTATACTTTAACATGTACTTAATTTGTATATTCTCTTAAAGCAAACATCATTCTGGGACGCGTATTTTCGTCTGCGGATGGTGGATCCCGAGGGTCTATCGTGCCTACCGGGACCCAATGCTAAAAATTGATTTGAATACATAATTTTCAACTAAGTTTAATTCATAAATACAGACTTGCTTGAACGAATCCTTCTAAATATATGCCAAAACGATGTATTGATTACCAGTATATAATTAAAGCTGGACCGCAAGCATACGTGTTTTCGGTAACTTGTTAACATTAGTGTAAACCTGTGAAAGATAACCAAACCGATTACATTATGAAAATTACCCTTGTGTGCAACTATGAGTATTAGTAGTGGACTATGAGCAAAGCAACGCTACATGGAAATCACATCTTGGGATATGGTTAATGGTGGAAAGCACCTAAAGCCTAAGCCTAAGCCTAAGTCTAAGACTAGGCTTAAGCCTATTAAGCTTCAGCTATACGCAAGATCGTACGCCTACTTAAACGCCTAACTCTAATCCTAAGCCTAAGACGAAGCCTTGTCTAATCCTAAACTTAAGACGGACTTTTGCCTAATCCTAAACTTAGTCTTGAGCCAAAGGATTGCCTAATCCTAAACCTAAGCCTAAGCCTAAACCCAAGGAATTGCTTGCAATGAATTCTATTGAAATCACTAAATCCCGCAAAATCTCACCACAAAAATCCACTGTGCAAATGTATTTTGACATATTGCCTGAAAGTGTCTACTTTAATCAATTTTTCCTGGGATTTTATGAGATAATCCGCCAAAATGCTTCGTATCATACCTTGTCATTCATAGGCGTTGTGTTTGAAAACCTTGGAAGCTGCTCACAAATCATTTAGTACAGTATCAATCCTTTGAGGAATCAACAATAGCACTTGAATATCTTCGTTTTGTTTTTAAATGAAGACAGATTACCAGCGATTGTAATTTTTTTGTTATTGAGTCGTCTATCGTGAAATATTAATGAACAATAAATAATTGATCCGGAGCTAACGCAAAAGCAAACTTGGTATACTTTGCGAAATGGAATTAGGTTCGTTTGTGGATGGAGCAGGTTTTCGTACAAAGTCGTCATGGCCCATGTATAGAACAGGGCCGGAACAGTAGTATAAGCATATTCCTAAGCCTAAACCTAAGCCTAAGCCTAAGCCTAAGCATAATGATGAGCCTATTCGTAAGCCTAAGAAAAGCCGAAGCCTTCAAGGTGATGTAAAACAAGGCTATTTTTAATTTAAGGGGTCGAAGTTTAGTATTCGGGGTACGGCCCTGGAGTCATGCTTTGACCATTGTGATATTATTGGGAGTAGTTGTGTTAGGGGAGAGGTGATACGAGGGGTTCCAATTTTGAGTCCCAATCAATAGGTATAGGAGCCCGTATCCCTAATAAGTGTCCGTAAGCGAATAGAGACCCTAAACCCAAATTAGAGTGCCTAATTGTCAATTGTTTGTAATTGTAGTGCACAAATAACTCCAGGACATAATGAAGTTGATTTCGAAACTTGAAAGCATACTTAAGTTTTGAAAGATATTCCTAAATATAAGACATAAAAGATATGTGTTAGGTCCAACTAACGAAGCGCCGCGGAGGGCGGATTAAAATAAACAACAGTCTGTAACCGAATAACAGGAGGGATACCCTCTGGAGAGGCCAAATAATTATCAGTCCCCCTCTTAATTCGGATCACTACAGTGCGTGTTAATTTAAATGTGGGAGTTTGTTTTTGTTTAAATACCTAATAAAGTTGGCCCGGTGGGAATTAAGTAAAAAAGCCTTATTAAATTAGAGCTTAAACTAAATAAACTAAATGATTACGGATGTTTTTGCTAAAATTAAAGATGCCAGATTATTAACTCGTTCTTGTTTGCAGTTTGAGGCTGCAGGACATTAAAGCATTAAGAAGAAAGTTTTCAAGGTGAAAGCTCTGTAGTACTTTGTTTTATTCGAAGTCGCAATTATTAAAATTTCTTTATTCATTTTGTCTCAACTCAGCTGCGATCTACGCATTCATAGAAATATATGGATTTTTTCAATGCTATTGATTGGACACAGCCCTGCCCAGTGGCCACTGCTCTTGTTCCGCCTGAGCTTTAATTCTGATATGAATTAGTGAAACTGTAAGGGTGACGTTATACTTTTGTTTGACGACGTATGACGCTGTGCGTCACTGTGCAATAATTGCTCGCGTACGATTTCGTATGCTGACGGGACGTGACGATAAGCAGCGCACGGTGACGTACGGCGCCGTATGTAACTGACTGTGCCGCAGGGCGAGTACAGCGGCTCCCTAACGGTGGTGCTATATTTTTTAAGCATTTTAATGCGGCCCGGTACCGTTTCGCGCCTTCTGTTGCAGTACGTCGCTGTACGTCACCGTAGGTCCACAGACGGAATGGTACGTGAATTCCTCGCGTCCAATACCGCACGGTAACGGATGGCGGCGCACGTTTGCCGGTGAGATTAAAATTATTAATAGGTACATATGGTTAATATGGCACATGTATAGAACAGGGCCGGATCGTTTTCCGCAGCGGCTATAATAGCGTCAGTTTAAGCTTTAGACAAAATTTTTTGCTAAGGCTTAGGCTTAGGCTTGACCTTAGGCTTAGGAATATGCTTATACAACTGTTCCGGCCTTGTTCTATACATGGGCCGTTAATGCAATAACATGCATATCTGGTTCAGAAAAGAAACTTTGGTCGTTGCACCCTGATATTAGCTTGAAAATTACAGTGCCGTGTTTAAAAATATTTCTATATGTGGCGGCCTCTTAAATTATCTTAGCACCCTCCTGTGTAAATTTTTTTGTGGACACCCTTTGCTATATTTAAAATTTACTTAGTATGCAAGAAAACAGGGTTTAAAATAGTACAAAATCTTAAGCTGATTTTGAAGTAAACATGCCACTGACAGCGCGACTTGCATCTATGAAAACAAAATTTCAACCTGACGCTTCGCTAAAAGATTTAAAACCAAATTTTAAGTTAAAAGAGCATTTCATGCAGGCTCGTAGCTAGCTCACCTTGGTCTGGAGAATGGGGCTAAAAATTTTTATGAGGTGCATACTTGGGTTTTCGTTGACTTGCAATCAAGGTTAAAAATTTTCTAGTGAGGTCAAAATTTTACAAGGGTGTTGACCCCCCTGCCTCCCTTTGGCTACGGTCCCGTGTTCACTTAAGGTGTGGATTTATAACATTAGTATATATGTTTAATTATGGCTACGCTATTATTATTTGTATCAGGAACGATAAAGACCTTACGCGCAAAAGCATATATGGTTTACTTTGTTTTTGTATTGCACAAAATGTACCAGCGAGCGTTGCGTTTTTGCCATACTGGAATTAATTTATTGCGCGGTGAACGGTTTATATCCTTGTGAATTAAAGTCGAACTTAAATCAATGTTATACCCGTCGGAAATGAAAGGATCAAAATAGACTTATTGTAATTCGTGAAATCCCAAGCGATATTATTAACTAATTTCTTGTTATGACCGAATTTGTTCCCTAGTCACTTCTATTGAAATATTCTTGTCAATAACTCAACTAGTGGCTTACATAAAGTAGTACGGATCCTTGTCTTAGAGGCATTGTTTTGTGAATTACTTAGCATTAATGGTTTGCTAATTCTATTTTAACAGCTTATTTAGGTGCGGTCATCTTTTTGTGTGCTTATTCCCATTAATTTACAATTGTTCGGCACGCCATTGTTAGGAACGATATTTCTTGAAGGAATCGAAAACTTGGCGCAAACAGTTCTGTTTGGATGATGTGGAAAGCAGAGACGGATCCAGAGAACCTTCATCATTCATCAGTTCTTGTGTATTGAAAATTTTTTGATGCAAATGGTTCATCTGAGTCTTCTCACATTGAGTTTCGTAGCCAAATAGGGAAATAGCGAAGACAACTCACGCGTTCATAAAAGTCACGCCACGCGGGTACATTTGACCAATATTAAAATATCGAAAATATGCTAAAACGCACTCGAAATCTGTAAAATTCGACAAAACAAATACCAGTTAGAAATTATATCATTGGACGCATAGCTATGAACATTTGATTCGAAGAAATTGAACTCTAAAAGTAAAAGTAGTTGGCTGAAAAATTATAAAACTAAACTTCAATCTCGTAACTCCCAATCCGACAACGGCTGACATCATTGTTTAGCCTTGTAGAACTTTATCACTTATACGAATGAATATTTCTTATTTCATTTTATATCTAATTTCAACCGACGACTCAAACCCCAAAGAGCTAGAGATAGGTCGTGTTTACCATCACCGCTTAACTATAAGAGCTTAACGCTCGTTCTGGGGTAACCGGATGTCTCTTCCGTTGAAATCTGATGCCACTTCCTGTGAAATCGGATGTCACTTCCGGTGAAATCGGATGTCGCTTCCGGTGAAATCAGATGTCGCTTCCGGTGAAATCGGATGTCACTTCCAGTTAAATCGGATGTCACTTCCGGTGCAATCGTATGTCTTGCGGACTGAATTCTTTGACAAAACATTGATCAATAACTATTTTATCATGCCGCTTGCTTTATAGGTAAATCAATCTTTAAGTATGCCGGCAAAGTTTTATATACAAAGTTTCATGATTTGAGTACAAAGTTTGACGAATAAAAAAATTATTCAGCTTTGTGGTTGAATACAAATGATTTTGAGTATTCGGTTTCATTTGGATGTATTTTTTGTGAACTAAAGCGGTATTTGATTTCTCGTTGAAGTTAAAAGGTTACAAAAGGTTTACTGGACGACATTCTCAAACCTGTATAGCGCGCATCGGTATCTGTTGATGCTGAAAGTTTTTGATCGTTGGCAAAATATTTAACAAAATTGAACGATGTCACGATCAATGCACGTTAAACCGTGCACTCAAAATAATATTTCTGATATTTAAGAAAAAATTTCTTACATTTAAGGAATGGTACCCGTTTGCATAATCTAGTGACCGAAATACTCTTTCATTTATTAGGTTTAAGAGTTAATGAAACCTTCACAACAAACACTGTATTAATCTATCATAAAATTGTTTTCACAATATATGCACAATTTTCGCACCAAGTATGCTGCTGATTTATACACAGGACCGTAGCCAGAAGGCACCCAAAGATAGGTCAGCACCCCTGAAAAGATTTTGGCCCAGCCTAGAAAATGTTCAACCTTGCTTGTAAGTCGTCGAAAACCTTTGCATACGCCTCCTGATAAATTTTTAGCCCCCCTAGTAAGGTGACCTGGCTAGCTACGGGCTTACTTTTACCCAACTTTATGTTATTCTTCTAAACATTATAAAATAGTTAATTTTGTAATTTTATTCCGTCAGGTCACAAGTGGTAAAATTCTACACTAAAATTTCCATGTTAAACTCTCACTGGCAGGTTTCGTATTATTTCCGGTTTGTATTAAGTATACTTTTTGCATTCCAAACTTATACAATTTTAAAGCTTCGTTTGTAGCATTTTTTTATATTTTAAAATTGACTAATTACGCTGAAAGGGCAAAACAATTTTAAAAATGAACCATTTGTATCCTAAAATTATTAAATTTTCACGACCGGGGACAATACAACCCCTCTTCCCAATGAATCCGCTGTAGGCCAACCTGCTATTTTACGTTTTATTTCAGCTGGGAAAAGGATTAAATAGTGATTCGAAAATTTTCTTGAATTAGCGCTTGCTATGTTATTTGATAACGTTTAGTGCCATCCTGCACCGTCCAGTTCCTGCCGGTGGCGCCTTCAATTGTATCACGAAGCGGTGCGTGTTACTCCAACGTTTTAAAGCCATCTAAAACCCTCGGAAGTAAAGTAAAACCGGAACTATAACCATAATATGTATTTTGTGAAAAAAGGCTAAACGCAATTTTCGTGACACTGTAGCGAAAAGTAGCAAAAAGCCTTACCATTTTCTCATCAAAAAACAAATTTTGGCATTGGGGTGGGTGCCTCTCGCCAACTCTGGATGCGCTTTTGGGTATGGCCTCGTTTCGCCGTTTTTAAAATTCATGATAAGTTTTCAGAAGTGTATCAAACCGGTAATGTTAGTATCTTCTACTTTATCGCCTAGACGAATATGCGTTGGCATGCAGTCCTGCATACATATATAACTTTAGCAAGAATTCTTAATTTAATTAGCCAAATTTGCAACGAAAATTTCACTCTGTGATAATATTATTGAAAAATTTCGCAAGTTTTACACTGATTTCACAATTCCGTATCCGTGTTTTAAAAACACGAATCTTAATCAGTTCAGATCTGTTACAAAATGGCCTAACTTCGTGGCATATAGTAGGATTTTCGCTATAGCATCCATATCTTGTGACAAATTATACAGTGTAACCAGATATTCACTTCTGTTTCTTGCAAAATTCAGTATCCGTATCTCACTCCATTTCCGCAATGTAATCACAAAAAATGTCTCGGTGTTTTCAAGCTTAAAAACTCGCATTAATCGCAAAGTTATTAAATAAATATTAGCACTAAGCAAATTTTTGATTTTAAAATCGAACGAAATTTTAACAAAATTTTATTTTCGATTTTCATCAATTTGAGAGTATATATCCGTTGAATTTCTAACTATTTCATCTGCTTTTTTTTGGTTTCTGTTTTTCGTATTCATTGGTTCATTCACTGGTTTACAACGTTCTCGCCGCCAGAGGGGGTCGTTACATGGGGCTCAAACTGTAAAAAAAAATTTGGGCCCTGAGCAAAGTTGTTGGGCAAAACTCTTGTAAAATAAACAGCACGGCAATCCTTAACATGTTTGGACGCCCTAGCATGTTACGCTAGCCGGCGACGTGGGTTACAAAACCAAGATGTTGTACGCATGGGAATCGCTCAAATATTGTTTCTTATTTGAATTTTAATGGAAACGAAATTAAAATTTATTCGAAAGTTCAAATAGCAGATGCTTGATCAGGCTGACGTATTTTCAATATACGTAAGAGATTCTGTTTTTGGAACGAATCTAGAAATAAACCCTTAAACGACTTCTTCATCATTTTTCTATACTCAATTTTGTGCATTTAATGAATTGAACTAGAATTAGTTTAGTTTTGTGCGATTCAAAAATTTTGCTCAGTTAAAAAGTTGTTCCTAAATTTTGCCATGAAAATGACGATGTTGAAATTAAAACATTTACTCGGTAAAATTAAAAACAAACAATATTTAAAATATTTAATTCTGGTTTGCAACTAAGGCAAGATAAAAAATTATTTATATTTCAGGGTTCAACCAGAATCTTTGTTTCGGCCATAATTCCTGCAAAAATACAATTCCTGTTCCAGTTCCTATTCCAGCATTCAAAAACACAGGAACCGCAATTTTTACGGTTTTGTGGCAAATTATACCTAATCATTTAAACATTGGAAACTTACAAATCTGGACTAAAATTATGCAGGATATATTTTGGTACGAAGAATCAATTCGGAATTGGTCCTAGAATTATCTCGACCTACCCGCTCGTTCCTCACTAATACTACACCTGAGTTTTATTTAATTGAACTATAAAAACACACGGTTGACTCTTACATATACTTAAAGCAACATTAATTTCCAACACTGCCTATACTCACTGGTTGATTCAAATTGAACCGCCACGACCTAGCGCGCACTAACACATCAAATCAAACATTTATTATTTTTTGCCGTAAAATTACGTTTGTCTTGTTGCCCGCTTTGCTTGCTATTTTTGAGCTAAAATATCTCGCGTAACCCTCTTCAGAAAACTCTGTATTCGGCGTAGCTTATACTGGCCCAAAGATTTGTAGACAAATGATGTCTGAAGTAGTCACGAGCAAAATTAGCTAAAAATCTCTGGCTTAAAGTGTTGCACGTATTTATTATATGACCGATGACGCGATAAAGATATATTTTTCTCCATATTTTTCATTTTCTTGTTCTAATGATCATCTAAAATTAGAAAGGTTGTCTGTCAGCGTATTTTAGTGAAATCAGTCCCGCAACCAAGAACTGTTGTTATTTGAGCGAATAAAAAATTAACAGAAACAAAGGAAGTTTTAATGGTTATATAGTTTTCAATGCTGTCAAAATATATTTTAGGCTCGAAGTCAAAATGTTCGTTACTTTCCCTAGGTTGAAAATGTCAACCATATCTACTATTTATCACATTTTTAGCTTTCCAATCTTCAACATTTCAAAATTGTGGCCCTATATACTGAATGTGTCACTATACTTGTCACGCGAACGCACTGGTCTACGCCCAATTGTCGCATTACTATGGGGTGCCATGTGGTAACCCTGTTGGCGTAGCATATAAGCGAACCGTTTTGTTTTCTGCAAGGTATCATAAATTTCCTAAGCCTACACGCAAACTTTACCTTGCATAATTTGTGTTTAAGAGACAAACGCAACACGATACTTTGCAAGAGTCACTACCGACTTTTGGCAGGACCAAGAGTGGGCAAGATATATACCTTTTGACAAGAGTATGTAACTAGGTACATTCTGTGAAGAAAAATGTTCCTCATTTCCAGGGTTTGGACATCAAAATCTTGCGTATATAGAAACGCTTATCTTCGTTTATATCCCAAAAATTAGGTTGAAACCGCGTCTATTAAATGTGAGATCAAACCCGTTAAATTGGGATGCGATAGGACCAAAACAAAACGTGTGCTGGTACATTTTGTTTGACACAAACCGCGGTAGTTGCATATTCTTGTCAAAAATTTTGTATCATCGACTTTTGGTAAAACACCAACAGTGTAGAATCATAGAGTGTGACACATCCCCGCTCTTTGAGTTACAGCATGAAGCAACCTGCGGTCCGGCATTCTTTGTACCCCACGTGATTGAGGGGGAGGGTAAACACGGTATGTTTTTCTACTGTAAATTATCGACCCACATAAATGGCAGATAGAGCGATAATTTGTAAATTGTTCGTATTCATTATGTTTCCATACTTTAAGGATAGCAACTCTCCCTACCTAATGTAGGAGTGGATACCTAACTTTTAGTGTAGCAAAGTGTCAGCATTCTTGGTAACACCGAAAACTTTTAAAATATAGTTAAGTTTTCCGTATCAATTACAAAAAAGATTTAGCAAATTTTTAGCGAAAATTTAATCTAAAAACTAGCAATTAATGACTGGGTTTCTGAAATCTTACTTACTTAATTTATACTTAAAACCATTGTCATAACAAGAAAGTAATAGGTTGCTTTATATTAAGTGGGCACAATGAGTCTACAATTTCAGTTAGACCAAGGATAGTATGCTTGAACGGTTCATTTGCAATCTATCAAACTTAGTCAGCGACTTAATTATTTAGTTAAATTAACCCGTTCACTCATAGAGTATACTATGAGCAACTAAATACAATAATGTACGAGCAATACACACACTGTGAGCAGTGTTCAACATTTATAACATATATGCGCAGTGCAAAATCTGCACAAGACGTGAGAGCCTACTCGGGCTCAAGCGTCAAGCTCCTATAGCTCAGTAATCATTGTAAACGCCTCTCATCCGTGAGACTGGGGATCGAATCTTACCTCGAAATTCATGTGAGAAAGGGTTAAGAACGCTTTTAAAAACAACCAACAGAATGATTAATTACTTACCATGTACTTGAGTACTAAATCGTACGTAAGTATGGTTTCAGAAACCCAGCCAGTCTTTAAAAGTTTTGCACGTTTTTCACTTTATTACTCTCGGAAGTAGCCTCAAACCCGTGAAGTAATTTCAAAACTTAAGAAAGTTTTGACAGAATAATTACTGGAATTTATTGAAAGTTGTGATTTTGTAAAATTAAACTGTCAAATTAAAGCGAAAAAAAATTTGATCGGTGTCTTGAGAGTAAAAAATACTCTTCTCCTGTTCAACGTGACATCGCGTCATTTCTAGTAATTTTAAGGGTGCATCTGAGGATACCAGAGCCAGAACTCAGCAAAATTTGCCGGAGACGAATGTGAAGCCGGAATGGAGCCTAAATTATGTAAAAAAACACATATGGAGATACCAAAGCCGTAGGTACCTTGTAACTCCCAACCACATAATTTTGTAATACAATTTCACTGCCGAAATTGACGGGTACAAAATTTCGCTGCCGAAATTGCCGGAATCTCCGGAAACTAAGAAAACCCGCATTTAATCGTTAAAGTGTTGATTTTTCTCCGCTGTACAATGAAATTGAGGTTGATACCGTCCGTACCTATACCTCTACAAATCATAAGTCGCATACTGTAGACTTTTAATAAGTTCGTACAAGGGAAGGGGTACTTCATTATCAGAAATTTACCGTTTTACTGTTAATCTTAAATTTCATTTCTAGAAATCCTAATCCAATCTAAATTCCATTCCAGAAATCCTGATCTGATAAATAATGAGATTGTTGGAATTGCAATTTTATAAAGGTCAAATTTAGGTAGGGTTATTGGAATTGAATTTTACAATAATTGCGTTTCTTGGAATTGAAATTCAAGGTTTGAGGAGATGCATTGTAACCTCAATTTTAACCTTTTGTGTGTTGAGGAATTGATTAAATTTGTAAGTTCAAATTTTTCGTTGAAAGTACTATACCGTAAAGTCTTAATTGAAGAACTACCGGAGTTGAATTGCAGGTTTTGTGATAGATTGTGAATAACGAAATTTCTTAGAATTGAGTATTCAAGAATTGAAAGTGCTAAAATTTTGTAAACTCTTTGGATATGAAATTTCATTCCGCGAAAGAATTTCAATTCCTATATGCCTCCTATTTTGTGAATTTTCAATTCCTGAATGCCTAGTGCAAAACGTGGACTTCTGGAATTGAACAAAAACGTGAAATTGAGATGTGGAATTGACGCCAAAATTTTCCACCACCCCACTGTTTCAATTGTGGAGGATGCATTATTTCTCTACTACTTTCACTAAACATTAACTTATTCTGAGTTGAGTTAACTTCAAGCGAGTTAATGAGTTAAACCAAGTCAGAATTCTTATTTCAGATAGTCATACTAATCGAAACTAAGTGATTAAACTCATTCTAACTTAAAATCAACTCACCGAAATTTACAGTGTTTGTTCAATCTTTAATGAGTTGTTTTATTATCATAGTGTTTGAAAAAGGTTCTATAAATATAAAAACAGAAATTTAAGATAAATATATATAAATGGTTGTTGGCTTAGGTTTCAATGCGTCATTTGACATTATTGTTTTCAGTTTTTAGTCAAATTTTTATAACCTCTTTAAATAACATTCTAAAAATACGACAAAAAGTATTGTTAATTTTGTTATTTTTGCCAGCTCTCGGTTTAAACTGCTGCCTTAGCTTCGATCTACAAAACTCAAGTAGATTTGTTTCATCGCAACAGTTTCGTAAAAAATTTGAAGGCCTAGCCGTACGATCATTACAGAAATGTTCCAAACGAACTCAAGGCTGACTCTACCTTTGCGTTAAGCAGCACAGCGTATAGTTGAAAATCTTGCGTTATTTGTTACTATTTGGTAAAGTTTAAGTTTGAATTACTCAGCGAGATCAGTTGCGACATCTGAGAGACGCTCTTGAGCTTATACAGTTCCGCGGCGTATTCATATACGTATGTTGTAGTACCAATCTTACTGTTGGTTGCGTATAGTAGCGGACCGTTAATAATCCATGAGTCGCAGATTCGAGCCCCACCGAGTCTGCAACAGAATTTTCGTGAAGGGTTGTATATGATACTGCTAACTTAGAATTTATTTCTTACTGGTTTATAAATCAAATTTTGCATTTTATGCTTGTTAAAGATTTTATCCGGATTAAACTGATTACTTTGCCATGGACTCGTATTCTCAAATTTGTGTAGCATCTATTACCAGTTGGTGATAAGTCTAGAAACTTTTGAACCAGTGAATCCTGAGGCTCAAAACTGAACACACTTTTCGCATATGATTATATATATAGTTCTTATGCGAATTAAAATAAATAGCATTAATTCCAGTAGATAATTTGCAACTACAAGAAGTTCAAAGCTGCTTTGTGGCCAAACTTGCGCGTACAAGTTGCATGTGCAATCTTTTGCTGCAAAAACTTGCACGTGTGACTAGAACTTAATGCATTTCATAGGTATATAATATGATGAATCGTTTAAAAATCAATACTCGTTAAATTTTGGTTGATTTTTTGCTAATTCGTACAGGCTGTTAATAGATTTAAGTATTTACTATACTTTGAAACTAGTGTTACTAAACGTTAATGCAGAAAATTATAAATTTGGACTCATTTATAGATCAGGAATGGAACGTTTTTCTGTGGGACTGCCTGCAATAGAATATGCTTAAACTTTAGACTACTTCGTTTGCTTAGGCTCAGGGTTTGGTTTTGGCTTAAGTATAAGCTTATTTTAACGCTTAGGCGTGGGCTTAGACTTAGGCTTAGCTTTTAGAAATATGCTTATACTACTGTTACCGGTTTGTTCTATATATACGTTGGCCTAAATTCACAACTCCTATTTTTGAAATAGGGATATGTGGACACTTCGAAGTATTCACAAAATTTTAAATACGTACAATACTTCGCTTGATACTGAATTATAATTTTACAGTTCGTTATATGTAAAATTCATGTGAAAAAATTGGTCAAAAGTGCTGATGTTTCAATCAGGTTCAATTGGTGCATTTAGAAATCGCTTATCTGTATTATTTATTACACATTTTATTTATATAAATATTATTATTCATTATTATCCAAAACTACAAAAGTTTCTGGTAAACATTGAACCATTTTGGAAAAAAACATTTTCACATCCAATAGGGCAACCCAGGTCATAACAAGCTCAAAAAATAGTCAAAACTAAAATATGGCGGTAAGATTATTAAGTAGGAAAAGTGCGTTTAGCTTTTAGCTCGCTTCCCTCAACGAGCTAATTTTACCACCGATTATACATTGTACCGCCTCTACCGTCAGAAATTATTGAATCCGCTGCTGATCGGAAACCGATAAAGTATTAATTCTGTTGTATTCAATACACATTTTATTCGCAAAAATGTTACACATTTTATATCAAGAAATATTAATATTTTTGCTTAAAAATGTTCAAGTGTTTTTTGAAAAGCTACTGAAAATTTGGCCTGGTAGCATTTTGTACATTTTGTGGTTGTTCCATTTATTTTCACCATCTGTAATACTACAAGGCTTGGCGAATATTTCCGCTGCGTTAAGTGTTTTCCAAAGGGGGAGGGTAATAAGAGGGGGTCCCCATTTTGAGTTCCAATAAATAGAAGTCCGTATCATTAATAAGAGTTCTTAAACGGCAAGAGTCTCTAAACCCTAATTAGAGTCGATAAATGTCAATTATCCGTAAAAGAAGCGCATAAAAATGATTCTAGGACCAAATAAAGTTGAGTTCGAAGCTTTAAAGGTACTTAAGTGTTGGATGTAGTTCATAAATGTAACCTTGCATTATCGCTCAAGATTTTGATACAAGGACAAATAAACGTTTAATTCAACGAATAGTTGCAAAACCGAATATATATTAATAACGAAAAGCGGGTTAAGAATAAACAACAGTTCATAACCGAATAACCGGGGGTACCCTCTAAAGTGGCCAAATAAATATCAGTCTCCCCTCTTTTTCCGGATCACTACAGAGTTTCTTTTCTTTCATTTGGTCTCGGTTTGGTTTAGAACTACACTTACGTTTGGAATTAGAATTGGAGGCTTTTGTACACTTAACATTCATTAAGATTAAGGCTTAAGCTCATGCTCAGGTAAATGCTTTTCAGAAACTTAAGCCTAAGCTTATACCTGAGCCAAAAGCGTACAAAAGCCTGTTTGGGTTTAAGTTTCTGCTTCGGCGTAAGTGCAGCTTAAGGTATCGCGCTAAGGCTTTAAACTTCCGGGTTTTGTTCGGGACTCGTCCTGTGCACAGGTCATTCGGTCTTGTTCGCCGCCTGAGATGCTCAACGTCTAGTGTGTAGCCAGTTTAAAAGGAACGGTTGCTTAATTGCAAAGCCTGATATATTTTTAGAATATTTTCATTCATAAAAGGTTTCTACTTGTTTTTTGATAAATAAAGCAGCATATTGAATGGTATTTAATTGCTTACGCTTCGACTTAATAAACATACACTTAAATGGTAGTTTTATTCTCTGTGCTTTATGTGGTTTATAAAATGCTTTAGTCCGTTTATGACGCGACAGTTGTATATAAACGTAAAATTGCATAAATCCACTGGTCCAGTAGCTAGAAAAACACAGAGAGTGAAACGCAATGGCGGATCCATGGGGGGGCCACCCCGGCCGTGGCCCCCCCAACAACATCTCGACAAAAATTATATAGCAATTTTGAGACAATAGATCGTGGTTTGTGTATGGGTCAAAAGTAAGTTCGCTGTGATTTTTATTTCATTCCAAATCGAACAACCACAGCAAACCTTTACTAAAACAGTGTGTAATTTATAAGTGATTTATAACTATGAGCATAAAAATAACGAAATTTCCGGTATTTCTATAACTAGAAACTGAAACAATGACCGATTTTTACTTGAAACACATGTCCGTTTATGTCCTGGTCCAAACAATGTTGGCCCTTGCGACGGGGTGTTGCATCGATTCCCCTCTTATTAGTATAGGCAGAGAATTATCTTAAGCGGTACCTAACCGCTAAACAGCGGATTGGATTTTAAAAAATTATTCAGCTGGTTTCAATTGAAATATTTTTATGCTCGTTGTTCCAAATATCTGCTAAATCCGAACAGAACTATAAGTATAACGTATTGTTTTGTCCTCGAAGATATACAGTTATACGAACGGAGTTGTGAATTAATCAACCAATAACATGCGTACATCAGGTAACTTTTTGAGTCGAATTTGCGATCTTTTGATATTTCCTGTTTTATTTTCGCCAGTTAAAGATTAACGGTTCAACTTGTTCCTTACAAGCCAAATGTTTCACAGCTATTTAGCTGACAACCCGGCCACGCATGTCCCCCTCCCACCTAGAATTACAGTTTTATACCTGTACCACATTGCAAAGTCAGTCTAAAAAGACAGATTTATAAGTTTTAGCAATTTCATAATCTAATCATAACGCTAATTTTGTGAATTTCTATGCTTCAAAAAACACCTAATTCTTTTCATTGTTATTTCTATTGTAAATCCAACACAATAACCTATACCTCCATTAGAGTTGTTAGTTTCCAAACAGGGGATGTGTCGACACGGGAGACAATGAAACGGCCCCTATGGGTGTCTTTCTTGTCACGTAAGGACACCATTGATCCATCGCTAATGATTTGCCAAATTTTGCATCTTAAGAACCACAGTCGTTTTTTCGGTGCCAGCATTTATAATCCAACTTTCACGATACGCCAGAGTATGCAAATACATTTTTGTCAGGTTGCCAGGCCAGGTTAGTAGCAAAGATTTCGTGTTTTGGAGGTATAAATTCAAGTAAAAATAATCTTCGGATATCGAGCAGGAAGTGTTTGACTCGTAGAATGTGCTAGTTTAACTGTAGAACTGTTAACAATGCCGGTATTCAGCATTTCTGAAGTATATTTCCTCTGTCTACCAGTGCCTTGATATGGCTTGCTTTTCACCTAATGCAATTTCATGCTGGTTTGATTATTTTCGTTTGTGCTCACGGCTGGTTTATTTATGGTATAGTTTCTATTTTGGAAAAATGAAACAAAAGTTTTTTGACAAGAAAACGAACCAAAAATATGCCTTTGTTTATCCATTTTGGTAAAAACGACTTAATATTTAAAAAAATCAACGTCTTTGCGTAAATTTTACAGTTGAAATTTTAAGTAGCAAACTAAATAACCCATGACTGTATCAGCAAGAGAATGGAACTAATTTTTAATTGATTCGGTATGTTATGTGCGCCTCTAAGAAATTGAGGGTAGTTGCCATACCATTGGCAATGCTTTGCAGAACCAAACGATTTGAGTTAATTTTCTTTTAGAAAACTGTAAAGTTTCATAACACAAAACGTATCCTCCGCCGGTGAAACAGCTTACGCCCCCCATCACTGAATTATAGCGTATAAATTCTCGTTCTGAATCGATAAAATAACCCTTCGACACATCATTTTGTCAAGCCTGTAGCCAGGTCATCTTGATATGGGGACTAAACATTTTTAGAAGATGTGTCACAATCGTTTTCGATAACTTACAAATAAGGCTCAAAATTTTCCAAGACAGGTCAAAGTTCTTCAGGGCTGGGGGGAAGGCCTGAACACTTTCCGCCTGGCCCCCTTCGGGCTACAGGCCGGCATGTTGTGAAATATATTGAAATCCAGTACAACGTAATTTTTTTGTTTTTCGGAAAATATTTTCATTTCTTCTTTCTCCAGGGAATATATCACAATGCTGTGTGACGGCTTTTGTGTTTTGATGACGTCGTCCGTTTATTAGTTTCATTCATCGGCCTATAAAATACAATTAAAAGCAACAAAATTTACAGCGCTCAGTCTTTGAAAGCGAAATGTCGCAAAACACATTATTTATATGGTTTATATTTATGACGGCCAATGTAAAGAACAGGGTGGAACAGTGTTATAAGCATATTCCTAAGCCTAAGCCTAAACCTAAGAATGAGTATATTCCTAAGCCTAAGCCTAAGCCCAAGCCAAGCAAAAACATAGTCTAAAACTTAAGTTTACTCAATTGTAGTCCAACAGAAAAACGTTCTGCCCCTGATCTTTACATAGGCCTTTATGACTAAGCTATAAATAAGCTGGAATGCGGCGTTGATATAGAATATACTATGTATGAGTAACTTTTGTGCAAATCTGGGTTGTTGGCCGGAAAAAAAATTACCGGAAAAATGCATTTTTAATTTTCTTCCATTTTTTCCGGGGTGGGGTGAAAAAAATGAGAAATGTTAAACGATTCGTAAATATAATTTGCAACTGAATATGGTATAAAATAACGTTGCTTAGATAAAATGTAACTAATATGCATGCAACACATTAACTGTGACCATGTTTATATGTCCACCAGATAGAGCACAAAATTTGTTCGGAAAAACAGAAGAATGTAGCATTTGATTATATAAATGGGTTTCTGAATTGAAGCTTTGCACGATATTTAACGAAAACTACGTCTGCATCTTGTTCGGTTCGCTCACAAGGTTTCGACGACGGCGGGACCAAAATTATGGCGCTCGAAATTGACAGCTTATCTTTATTGTATGATTTAACACAAGATTATGTCTAGCTTCAACCTCGCTTAAAAGTATCTGAGTTTGTTTTCGAATTTCAATTTGCAACCAGTAGTCATCGTGTGACAGCGATAACTGTTTTAAAACAGGTTGCGCAACTCAAAATAGAACCAGTCAGCCCGTTTTATGCAATACGCAAATGTAAACGAATGCACAACAATCTGAATGCAAATTTTCTCATATAATAGAACAATTACGTTTCATGTTCTAAGAAATTGTTGTAAACAAATTAATGCTGGAAAGTTGCTCAAAATACGTATGTGGGGCATTCCAGCTTTAATTATATAGATCAGAAAACACTTGCACGTGTAAATAAGGTGTGACGACGATGATATTATACTTTATTTATTTAGCTTGTACGACTTCACAAATTAAAACCAAAAATATATAACATTTGAAATGAACTTTTTCGACGCTTTTCGTCCAATTTCTCGATTGTGGGATGGCAATGGCTGGATCGAATAGACAGTCAACATCTAGTGAGCGTGAATATGTTATTTCGGTGTTAGGCGCATCCGCGGTTGGTAAAACTGCACTGGTTAATCAATATTTGCACAAGTAAGCTCTCTTCAGGCCCGTAGATACCTTACCTGGCCCATGTTATTTTAAGAGGCGTCCAGGTTTCTGATAGGTCTATAAAAGAGTATGTTTAGATGCTAGATTACATTATTTTGCTTAAGCTTAGGCTTAGGCTTAACCTAAGGAACTCATTTTTGTAACGCTTAGGCTTAGGCTTAAGAATACGCTTAATCTCCTGTTACGCCCCTTAAAGTAACATTAGCCGCTAACCTTGATAGGGGGCTAAACATTTTTCAGGAGAAACACACGAGGATTTTCAATGACTTACAAGCAAGTTTGAATAGTTTCAAGAGTGGGCTTGGCTACGGGATCGTTTTCTGACTGGAGATTTCACGAGTTTTATTCAAATTTTATGAAGCGCTTTACTTAACGCATAAAATAAACTTGATGTTTACATGAAAAATATTTCGTCGACAAATTTTCCTTGAACCCTCTTGAAATTTTTTTGAATTCCTGGTTGCGCGCAGAACCTCGTACGTTGATTATCGGAACGATTTCAACTGTTTGATTTTAAACAATGTTCAGGACGGTTCAAAGAACAACTTCAACAAGGAAAAATCTTAAAATACTGATATTTGAAGAAAAAACAGTTAGGTATATTTTCAAATAAACTGTTATAGTAAGCGGTATCACAATTCGTCGCCCGACAACTTGTAATCCGAAATTTTATTTACTCGACAATTTGTCGCCTATCATTATGCTTAATGCTTAGGTTAAGGCCTAGGATTACGTCTAGGATTATGCGACGATATATTAATAGGCTTTAAGACACTGTTGGGCGATAAGTTGTCAGGCGGACGAATTGTTGCAAATTCGTACTGAGCAACTGGTGTTTGGAACATCAGAGTTATAAATTCTATCAAACAGGTATATTAATGATTTTACGAATTGTTTGTTGACAGGACATTTATCGCGACTTACAAACCAACAGTTGAAGATTTCAACTGGGTCGAATACGAAACAGACCGCGATCCTGAAACACCTTCTGTGTTAATTAAAATCATCGACTCATGCGGCAGTTATGATTTCCCGGCGATGCGCGATTTATACATCCGAAGTTCACACGGGATTATGTTGGTTTGTTCAGTCAATGATGAACGCTCAATTGTTGAAGTGGAGTCGTTGCTCGGACAAATTCGTGCCAATAACTGCAAGGTAATGTTGGGTTTATTTATATCTGTACTATTAAAACTGAATCGTCCCACATGCGTAATTTGGGCAGTGTTTCAGGCCTGATTTTCCTCTGGTTTGGTAGGAATAATCACATCAATAGGTTTTGCAGGGGAAAAGTGGAAAATTTATAAGCCTGGATATTCCCTGGTTCGGTAGGGAAAATCTGCAGTGAAAGGTTTGTTTGGAAAACGGGAAATGTGGAAATTTTAAACGACTTGATTTTACCTTGGTTGGTAGGGAAAATCTGTAGTGAAAGGTTTGTTTGGAAAACGGGAAATGTGGAAATTTTAAAAGCTTAACGGAAAATCTAGCGTTTCAATTTTCCACTTTTCCAGTTTTCCAAACAAAACCCCTGCGCATTAGATTTTCCCAGCCAACCCAGGGTAAATCTAAGCGTTTAAATTTTAACGTTTTCCAACCTAAACTTATGCTTCAGATTTCTCCTACCAACCAAGGGGAAATCTGGACATTTCAATTTTCCACTTTTCCCGTTTTCCAACCAAAACCTATGCTTCAGATTTTCCCTACCAACCCAAGGTAAAAATCTAGGCATTAGAATTTTCCACTTTTCCCGTTTTCCAACCAAAACCTATGCTTCAGATATTTCTTACCAAGCAAGGGAAAATTTAGGCATTAAAATTTTCCTCTTTTCTCGTTTTCCAACCAAAACCTATGCCCTACGCTTGAATTTTCCACTATTCCCGTTTTCCGACCACAACCACGCATCCCAATGTTCCAGCCAAACCAACCAAAGCGTTCCTTCCCAAATAGACTTAGAGAAACCCTATACGTTTCACTTTTCCAGTTTTCCAGGTTTCCGAACCTCGCCTGTACCTCTAACTTTTCCAACCAAACATGGGAATATCTAGGCGTTTGAATTTTCTAGTTTTCCCAGCCACACTTATGCTTTTTAATTTTCCTACCAAAACAGCGTAAAATTTGGCCGTCATACAGGAGTGACTGCGCTGCACTCCTTGTGATAAGTCTTCCACCGTGGAAAACTGGAAGCCCCTGTGCTAAACAGCTATGTCTTAGTAAATAAGAAATATACAAAAGTTATGCAACTACAGATATATAGCGATGTTTCAAACGTATCCAGTGTTGTATAAAGCTATCAGAAGACATAAGGCAAAAATACACTGACTGACACTGAAGCGAGCTAAACTGCAGCATGTAGAGTCGCAAATGTTGCAACCACGTTGATTATTTGTTTTATTTAAACAGACTTCTCTCTAAAAATAAAATACTTTTTGAATATTTTTTGAGTTTTTGCGTTTTCAACAGCATCTTTCAAAATGATTTGGTTTTTGTAAGACGAAAACTCAAAAATTAAATGCTGCTTGGTAAGCCTTGTTTTTTGAAAACATGAAGAACGACGTTTTGTATTTTTGATATGATTGTTTTACAGTGATTTATGGCAAGTTTACAAATTTCACATAGTCTGAACAGACTTTATTTTGTCTATTTTTCGATATTTTGTGTTTATATTTTCAAACTTTTATTTAAAGTTTTTTTTATTTTGTTTATATTTTGAACCTCTTTTTTCATTTCGTTTTTGTATATATCAATAGCTACTTCGTAGATAATTTAGAACTTTTTGTTTAATTTTTGAATAATCTAAAATTTGGTTCGTTTTTAACTGTTTCTACATACTAAAAGTTTTTTTATTAAATTTTTGCCAATTTAATATTTGTAAACTTTTTGAAACTTTGAGTTTTAGAACGCACCACTTCTAGTTTGCGCGACCAAACTCGATTTGATGTCGTCACACGACTCGGCGTCGCCATCGCAGACTACAGCGCAACAACGTAATTTAAACATGATTGTTGCGTTGTGCGGTCGCGAAAAACTCGAGCTGGTCGAGTTGTCCGCTCGCGATTTCGACGCCGTCAACGCTGCGTTTTGCCGTCTGTTTCGATCTACGCTTGGAATCGCCGAACGACGTGAATCAGCAACAGACGCGTGGCGAAAACGACGACAATCGACGCCACATTTCGGTGTTGTTCCATCAGCGGCGTTTTGCGACGACAATAATCGTCGAAAACGCTCGTCGAACAAACCGAAATTTGGGGCGTCGACCGCGGCAGCGGCGGCAACATCGATCGCAAAACGGAGGACGTCGATCGCGGCGGCGTTTGCGACTTCTTGGATGTCACCATCATTGTCTCGGCCGTCATCGCCGCCGTCGTCGAATTGTGACCACGAAAAAGCGGCGACATCAAAGAAATCGCCGCCGTCACGATGGTCGACATCGCCTCATTATGTCAATAAAATCGACTCCTGCGACGGTGATCGGCGGTGTTCGGCGGCGACACCTGCGTCTGTGAATCGAAAGCAAACGCCACCAAAAACCGTGCAGGTACCTCGACGAAAAAGTTGGGCGTTTTCAAAGTTGTACTGGTTCAAGCGGAGACCGAATGAACTTTGACAAACCTGGTTCCTCTGTCCTGGCCCTTCCTTTGAAATACTTCTATGCTTCCCACGTGTTAATACTTGGCTAGAACAAAATCCAGGTGCCAGGAAAATAACGAGTTGCGCAATTGATGAAGACATATCGTTGATGCTTGAAAGATAGAACTTGTATGAGATGTTCTGAATTGCGGCAAGCAACCGTTTTCAGAAGATTTTGAACGTCAAGAGAACGTACCCTAAACTGATGATAATATAAATAAATTAAGAGCCGTATTCTCAACTGTGTGCAGGTTCAGTAATACGTTTTCAAGCAAACGAACTGCAGCAGCATCAGATTTAAAATATTGCAAATAGTACAAATCTTAGTGTATAAAACGTAAGCTAAATTTAGAACTTTCTCACTTGCTTTTCTGCAAGTGAGGGTTGCGCTATATTTGACGTCCGGCGCTGTCCGTCACCATGCGTCAACCGTACGGCGCCGGCTGTCACCGTGCGTCACCCGTACGGCGCCAGCCGTCACCATGCATCACCATACGTTACTCGTACTTGAGTGATTTGCGTACGATACCGCACGGTGATGGACGGCACCGCACGGTGACGATTGGCGCCGTACGTCTGAATAGTGCAACCCTTACATTACCATCACCAATTGGTAATTTCAAGCGTGGATGATCACTCTTTATAACAAGAGTGTGCAACTGGTTACATTCTGTGTATTAAAGAATGTACCCGGCACGCGTTGCGTTTTTGGCCTACGCCCCTCCCCCGTTATTTGGGGGGGGGAGAATCGTTGAACCAATATCTTGAATTTTAGCTAAAGTCGCTCCGATTATATTTTAACTCCTGTGTTTACTATGTAGATTAAGTGGTGACTACCCCCCCAAATCAGGGGGGGCGAGCAAAAATGCAACGCGTGCTGGTACACTTTGTGCCATGCACAGCCCAAGCAGTTGCACACTCTTCTGCAAGGTGAACATCATCCACTCTTGGTAATTTGTACTACAAACATTTTAGAATATGAGGAGCATACAACGACGCTATTTATTAAAGTTGCTGTTGCAAGTAGCAACAATTAATAGCGTGGGTATATTTTTAATCTCAGTTAGCAATTTTTTTTTGCAGCTGCAACTTTGAAGCACAATTATTCACATGATTTTGGGTACAAAGTATCTTTGAAATACTTGCAGCTGCAATTAATCTAGAAATAGCTGTTAAAATATTGCGCGTTTGCGAGCATGTTTGCAATTCTGTGCAATAATATAACCTGTTTCGCTAAAGTAAACAGTTTTTCAAGATAAATGGTAGTTATGCTATTACAAAAATTCTCAATTCACTAGCTTGGGCCGCACTGCCTAATTATCTCAAGTTCGGATCTTTAGTTTAGTTTCATGGTGGTACTCAAATGTTATCAGAGCTGATTTAATTCGAATCTGGCTCAAGGGAACTTGTATGCCAAAGGATTTGCCAAACAAACTTGCCTGTCGAAGTTATGGTTCCACATCCTTTGCTGAAAGCGCACAAAATGTCTCGTTTTAGTTCAGCACTTTTAACCCGTTAGCTGTGTAAATTAAATATGCGATATTATTCTAAACAGTTAACACCACACCGCTGATTATTTAACCAGTTTGTTTGCTAAGCTTGGTAGCATTAAATAAAACACAGAGCACTATACTTAAAATCGGGGACTAGAGTGACTTCGAGGGGTGCAACACTAGTATAAGTGTAATCCTAAGCCTAAACCTGAACCTAAGGATAAGCCTCAGCGTAAGGATAAGCCTATATCTAAGCCTAAATTGCAGACTAAAGCTGAAATAAAACAACTTTTAACCCGTTGTACATCTTCTTTTTTATAGAAATTTTTTGAACAATTTGGTTTTACTCATGGAGTCGATTTCACCCTAGCGATTAGTTTTACTCCAGCGGATAGTTTCACCCCGACGGATGGTTTCGTCCAATGTTCCACTTCACCACAATGGTTAGTTTCGAGTTAACCACTGGTTTCACCCCAACATTTGGATTATGGTTAAGACTGTTTCAGAATTGAATCTTTCTTTATGCTTGTGTTTAAACAATACCTCTCGTCTAGTTTCTCTGCTTTTAATAGAAATATGACACATATCTCATATTGCTCAAGTTATTACTCGATATTTGAAAACAGCATGAGTCAATAAATTTGTGGAAAACGCGTTAGAATCCCATTGAAGTCGGACCAGAAATGTTTTCAGTTGGTGGTGGGTTGGGGAACTGCTGGCTTATTTTACTTATAGCTAGAACCTTAAAATCCAAAATTTAAATTACAGGGTCGGAGGTGCCACCCGCATTCCACCCTTTTGGGGGCTCTCATTCCTTGAGGGACCCCAACCATAACCGGTTGAAACAAAAACCGCCAAAGTTTTCAAATGCGTTTTGGCTTCTCGCTCGCTTCGCTCGGGAGTTTGAAAGCTCCCACCCTGGAGATTGGGGGAAGCCTCCACTCCTGTCTGGTCCGGCACTGTTTGAATTGATCTTGTCACACTGAATTTAAAGTATTCTTGCAGCAATTACCGTCTACTGCGCTGGAAATACATTTCACGCGATTAACAGAATGAATACTTGTTTTCAAGATGTATCCGAGTTTAAGTATCACGTTGTTAACCGGTGCGAAGGGAATTTCTGTTGCTACATTTCTTTGAAATTGCCGGCTGATAAATATTGTCTTTAGTTCAATTAATTTTCTAAAATTTTAACTTTAACTGATGATATTCTTGCAAATTTTTGCACTTTGGAACGTATGGGTGTACATTATTTAATGTTTATTTCTGTTGTAGGTCAACGTAGAATCCAGTGGTTGACACAGAAGCGGTCATCGAAAACTCTTGTATGCCCCGCCTCAAAGATGTTTAGCCTTCCTAGCAAAGTGGTCTGGGCACCGGCATGAGCGATCGAAAATCCAAATCGCAATATTAGAATCAAATCTTATTTAATCCGCGTTGAGTTCGCTATGGTTTGGGTGGAACCCTTACATCCGCTAGTGGTAGGATCAGATCGGAACGTTTAAGCCAGCAATGAGCGGAAATCGAACTGAAATTTTAACCTATGTTTAGCCACATTAACCACTGATCTATATACGTTGCCTGCATATACATACAGGGCACGGAATACTTCAGTAGTGAAATTTATCTGTTTCGCGCGTTTTGTTTCAACGTTTGGCACAATTTTGAGAAAAAAGTTGCCGAGATTTCGCTAAAAATAGCCGCATAAAATCTAACGGTTTAACAACACATTGCAGATAAGTGTTGAAATTTACAAATTACATATGGTTTATTCGACTACCTATTTTCGTCTCACCTCCGGCGCCAGCAAGTTTTGTTGGCCTCCTGCTGCGGCTCGGTATTTTTCACCTACGGTTGCACCTTGATACAAGGTTACTGCAAATTACATTTAGAAAACCCAATGTCTGCGAACGTATGTGCCGTTCATAATAATTTTGTCAACGGTGCAGCCAATGTATAGAACATAATCGTAACAGTAGTATAAGCATATTCCTAAGCCAAGACCTAACCGTTCACATGAGCTTTACCTAATCCTAAGCAAAAAATTGTTTAAAGCTTATGCCTACTCTATTGCAATGCCTAAGAAAAACGTTCCGACTATGATCTGTACATACGCCAGCGGTGACGCAAAATCTCATAGCTATGGACTATCACGAAAACAATTTTCAAACCGGAATAAACGTAATTGTAAATATATAACGCAAGATTTTAACTTCCGGTTAAACTCAAAAGTTGAGTTCCGGATTTAGACTAAATACTGTTCCGGTTTATCTACTAGTGAGGGAAAGTCATACCGCAGTAGTTACGCAATTTGTCGTTGAACGAAGCACACATGAATTTGAATTCATGAGGGGTTACAACCATTAGTGAATCCAAGCAGAGGGGGGTTTTCGACCCCCGTCTGAAATTTTTTGTAATAAAATATGTTAAATCCCACAATTTTCCCGTCAGAAAATTTCTTTTTAAAAATACAGTTGTTCCCTCAGAATTTTTGTGATATTATATGGTAAGTTCCCGATCTTACAATTTTTCGCCCTCAGAAAATTTTTAGGTGATAAAATGATACGGACCCTACCCTACAATTTTGCGTTTCATAACATTTATCAGCCCGCCCCCCGTCACGAATTTTTGGATCCGCTTCTGATTGCAACGAAGCCGCTGTGCGCTGGCGCACGGCGACGTGCGGTAATTTTTAATGTGTTACAGTGCCGCTCGGCGGCGTGCGGCAAAATTTGTACTGTGCCGCGCGTCGGCGTGCGGCAAGTATAGCGCAACCCTAACGGTTCAATAATGCTATGCTGTTCCTTAACAGCGTTGAATACGAATCTGGGGGGCTCCCTCCTGGCTTCTCGCGTCGATACACCCCATTTTTTGTGCAACAGCAACAAAGTTTTTTAATTGTTTCCACTCAAATTGCTTGTGACAATTGCGTATGATTGTAGTATGTTATTTTGCACTATTAAAACAATTGTGTACTGCTTCAAGTACGTAAAAAACTCTGTTTTTATACAAAAAGTTGCCTTGTTTGCGCCACCACGGAATTTGTAAACCAAAATTTTGTATTTTAGGTTTAGTGTCTAAAATTGCGTTTGGCTTCTCGCTTCGCACGTTTAGCTCGCATTTTTTGGCTGTTATATATGGCGCGACCCGCATGTTAAAAATTTCTGGATCCGCCAAAGATATTTATTATATTATCGTTTTAAAACATATATATGTATGTATAGGTT